>CAESWR010001140.1:87556-97777 GCA_903171835.1 Mullus surmuletus | reverse complement strand
GGGGGGGGGCGGCAATCAATAGACACTCTCTCACCAATCTGCTCCCTCGTGAAGTGTGTTTGCTGAGCGAATGCGTAACACAAGCACTAAAGCACAATAGACACAATAGCTTCACTTTGCCCGCTCCACACGCAGTGAGAAACGATGGCCGGATGTTGGCGAGGGCGCCGGGTATATTGATAAAAGACCACTCTCCGCACCACTCGGCGCTCCCATATGGCTGCCACGGAAGCACATGCGGAGTAAATATTTGATGAGGACACTGCTGTGAAGATTTAGGCCGTTTTCAAAGCGCGCCTGAGGTATGGCAGCTCGAACGGCGGTCGGAAGAGTGAGGCGTTGCGCGGCGAGACGGCCGCGATGAGACCGACAAGGTTACGGCGGTATAACAACCGTGTTGTGTCTACGCCCTTTGTTCGACAACGTAAATCAGATCTCATACATCATGACAAAAGGCCTGAAAATGCCAGCAGCGGGCCGCTCGCTGTGCCTGTCACATGGCTCACTGCTTTCATACCAGTGGCCACGTGACACACCTTTGATCTCGTCACAGTCCATACACTCGTCACGCGACTCGGGGGGAATGACATTTCCGAGAGCCCTGATAGGCCGCTTCCTGGTCCCTCTGTGCTCCCATCTCTGTCTCTTTGTAGTGCGGATGTTCTGAACTTGATACCTGCTCACAGATCGCCCCGGTCATCGTCACGGGGAACGGCCGCACATTGCCTCGCCCGAGGTTTTCCCGCTTCCTCTGGTTGCTGAAGAGCTTGAGTTCCCGCTTCTCCTCATCATCCAGGCTGTTACAGTAGCGAACCTAAACACACACACAGGCAACATTTGTTAAATTCGACATGCTACGCAAACAAAAAAGGCCTTGTAAAATATCCTTTAAATAATTCTTGGACTACGGCTAAGAGGAAAAAGTTGCATCAGCCTTCTGACTCCACTGAAAACACTTGTCAGTCAGATGAGGCGTGGACAAGAGTGAAAAAAATGGACTTTCACTGGCCTCTTCATCCTGTTATTTTAACAATTCGTTGATGGTTTGGGAGAAGAGGGAGGTGGGGGGGGTCCATCGTTTTGTTATTTTACATTACGATGCACATTTTTCTTCCTAACAGTGCCAGTTAATCTCAGATTAAGATTAAGTAGAGGTGCAGAGGGGCACTGATCTCAGTGATGGTGCCATTAGTTTAATAGCACCTGACATTAATGAGCCGCCACACACACAAACACTTCACAATCTCATTCCTGCACGGCCGGATTCCATTTTTCCTGTGTCTGCCTCCCGTTTGTCCCCCTCCCTTATCTTCCGTATTGGCCCGGAGGAGGGGAGGACTGGAGAGATGGATGGCTGCATAGACGGATGGATGGAGGGAGGGAGTTGATGGGGGAGGGGGTGAGTCTGGACTCTCACCTCATTGTCGTGGGGTGGGAGCTGGTGGAGCAGCTGTTTGATGCGGTATTTCTCTCCTGGGCTGTTCACATAGGGCACCTTGTCCTCAGGCAGGGAGCTGTAGTACTGATGAACCTGACAAAGAGACGGAGAACTTACAGAACCAGAAGCAACATCTGAGTGAGACTAATTTGATTCTCCCCGATTGTGTATATTAGTGTATTTCTCAGCGTGTTTTTTTGTGTTCTCTACATGAAAAGTACAAGAAAATCATGACTAACCGCTTAAAAAAGTTCTCTGAATCCCCACCAAAATACCAATCGACAGACATTAGAAGGTGGCCTTTTTAATTTATCTAAATGCTTGTGAGAAATGACACCAAATTATTAAAATAATGAATAATTACAATACAAAAAGAACACCTACACTCACTTAGAATCATTTCTGATTAATGGCCCACCAGCTAAGGCTTAATGGAACCTCACCTCTCCATTTCTGCACACTGACATGAATGTATTACCGACCTGTCAGGTGTGCGCGCACACACACACACACACACGTTAATGATTTTTTTTTTCATTTGTGCAATTCAGTATGTGTGTGTGTGTGTGTGTGTGTATGCAGAAGGATTAATGCTAATCTGGCCATTCCAAATTACTTCGACATTCTTTACATCGCAGAGGCAGACAATGAATGTCATCTCCCCCTTATTTATTGCAGTCTCTCTATTGCACTGTAACAGGGGGGGCCGGGGTGTAATAGAGGTCAGGCAGTCATACATGAATGTGACCACATGCGGAGGCAGCGAATCATGAAGGCTGCAGGATTTGAGGGGAAGATTTGATCACAAAGGCCAAGTAAAGAAGAGCTATGCAGAAAGGAAATGAAGATGTCCTGCAAGCTCAGAGATCTGCACGGAGCAGATATAATAAGGCGATCTTAAATCAAACAAGACAACAACAAAAAAAAGGGGACACAAAGCAGATACTCGGAATGTAAAGAGATGATCGATACCAGCTGACTGAGTCGGGGCCAATCTCCATAAACTCTCAGTCTGATGGATGGATCTACTGACCAGAGGCCGTCAGCTCTGTCCTTGACAGGAAGACACACTGTCCCACTAAAACACATACACTTTGCTAGCACGCATCAAACTCACAACATCGCACCTCACAAATCTGTAAATATCTTCAACCTTGAAGCAGCAGAATCACACCGGAGTTCTTTAAGTAGCCTTGTTTATTGTTTGGGGTGACTTTATAGCAGGAGCCTGATGGTGTAAATGTAACCTAATTCTTTCTGCTCTGCTTTTGTTGGCTTTCACCGGCATTGGCGAGGGACACGGGACCTGTGTCCAGCAGCTTGGCTCAGGTTGCCCGCAGGGTGTGTGTGTGTGTGTGGGGGGGGTTACAGCCGATGAATGACCGACTGTGGTCAAACGCTGATAAATCACGCAATGCATATGTACACGGATACACATGCAAGTACACACCTCAGGATAAATTACAAACCATGCTTCCAACAACTGGGTTGCAATCTGGAGGTGAAAGGCACACTGGCCAGAAGAAAAGATCTAAGGACATACACACACTAACACACAAATACGCCATGTGCACGTAATGGACACACAATTGGAGCGAGAGCCAGGAGGAGCAGCTTGTGATAATAACTGTAATCGAAAGCAGACGAAGCTAAAGACAGGGCAGAGTTTTGAAGTGAGCTGAAAGAAGTGCTTTTTTCCCTTTTTCCCCCCATTTTTTTAAGCTTAAGTAAAAATGGCAGGATTCTGCAACCGAGCGACAAGAGCGATCGCTTCACACAGCTGGTTTCTATTGCTGTTAATGGCCAGACAGCCCGAGAAAAAGACACCGCCAGGCACCGGCCCCGATGATCTCTCAACAAGCCACTTGACAGCGGTTAGCGGACACAGATATTATATTGTTGAGTAAACACTGCTTGTAAAAACCAAACATGGTGGGAAAGGCTGTGTTTTCGCAGGGAAGACGGCACGTTCAATGGCCGCCTATTCATTCTCTGGCGTCTCCGCTCGCTCCCCGGTGACATGGTGCCCACCAATGGGACCCCCCACGATTGGATCAATTAGCTCTTAAAATACAGGCCATATGAATGTGTTTTTTTAAAGAAAGCAGGTGCCATTTAAGACTCCAAAGCCATGGTAGCAAGTAAAAGGGATGCTTTAAGATAGATAAAAATATCTCAATCCTGGTACTTTGTTTTAATGATGATTAAACAATTGAAATTGAAAAAGTGCTTGCATAAATGAAAAGGTGCTTGCATAAATGTTGACTAAGTTTGTTGAATGGATGAGGAGGTGGACAGACTGAACACCAGCAGGACTCTTGTTTTCAGCCACATAAATGTGTTTATTATCGTAGCCTTATCTTTTCTTACTGTCTTACAATGATTAACCTCTGGGGGCAGAGGGGTCTCCGGGGTCAGACTTTTTCTTCCATTCACATCTTGTTTGTCTCTGAACTCTGATTCAATTCAGTGTGATTCTCCTCAGGTATACTTAAAGACAGATCAAACATAACTAACCACATCTTTTCTTTTCAAACATCCAAGACGTGAGGGCATGTGTTGTGTTCGACTGTAAATTAAAGTCAGATCCAAGTAGCCGAGTGATATACTGCTGCTCTTGCTACAAGAGAGTGGCGAGGGAAAACACCCCACTTCCAGGCCACTGCAGAGTAAAATCCTTGGCCTTGACGAGCTGTGACTTGGCAACGTGCAAGATTTTTTTATTCGAGATGGATGGAGAGGCGAGAGGAGACAGCAGGGGAGAATATTGGCGTTTCATGCTGCAGCCCAGAGACGTCTTCAACCCGCTAAATTGCTTAATAATGAAAGACGTCTGTGTGTAAGCAACTGACGTTTAGGCAGCTTCTTGCTTTCTGTAAATAAACCAACAGGAATTCACACACTTGGGAATTTGAGGGTCACTGCTGATGGTCCCGACTGATCCTCAATAATCCTCCACATATATCCAACTGAACACCACGGCCGTGGTCGGAATGCTCTTGTTACAGAGCGGTGACTTTACACCACTGCTGGTTAAACAGAAGAGTCAAACAGAGCATCGACTCCCTATGGAGAAACCTAAACCAGCCGTTTAGATCCTGGAGATTAAGTTTTCACTGCCTCTGCCTTGTGTGCAGGCAGGCTGAGGCAATGAAAAGGCTGACGTCACGTACCTCCGCTTCTTTTTGAGGGGTCGCACTGACACAACTTATAGCTTAGATGTCATGGTGTAGTCATGGAAACAGCACTAAGACAGGCTGTCACAAATATTCTAATTATTATTTGCAGTGATAATCAAAAGTTTAAAAAAAAGAATAACATTGCAACACTGTCCAGGTTGTTAAAAATGTCACAGCAGCAAAGCTTCACAATCCAGTTCCTATCAGAGTTGTGAGCTCATATCGCCACTAGACGAGAACCTAATTGACTCCAGGGTCATATGTGAGACCCCAGAGGGGAGGATGAAAAATAGCTGCTCTCAGTCCTCAGAGGTTAAAACAGCGTTGTATTGACCAGTTCATCGCCCTCAGCTCATCAACAAAATGAAACCAGCTTCCATAAACACTTCTATTGTCCTATAAAACTGGAAACCCTCCCACATGTGCACGCCCACAGTTCAGCTGAGTATTGCAAAAGAGGATTTCAGAGAGATGTGCACAGGGCCATTTAACGTGTTTGTGTGTTACACGAGGCTTAGCTAAGCCTGCATGCGGACTATGAAATGTATTGTAAACTTATTTGCAAGCAGAATGAATTGGAGATTAATGGGACTGCCAGATCCATGTAATCCTTTTATCCTGAGCCATCATAAGGTGAGATACAGGTCCAATGAAGACACTCAATGAAAGCCCGGGGAGTCCAGCTTAGAGGATGCTGAATCATACACGACGAATCCAAATGTTTTGTGTGGCTACAGATTGTCATTGTGTGTCAGTTCAGTTCTTGTTGGGTTATGGTTAGGGCTATTCCCTCTTTCAACACACCGCCCACACTTAGCTTTGCTTTCAAACATCAGAAATTCATTGTTTTCAGCTGTCCTTGCAGTGCAAGGGGGTTGGAAGAGGACCGTGCAGTTGAAACATCCTTATACTTGAAAGTAAATAAAACATTTTGGCCAGAACCCCGAAAAGCCAGCATTTATCATGAATTGATCTGTTGAATGTGTGCAGTGTGTGTTTAGTGTGATGTACCTGTTCCGGTTTGAGTCCTGGCGGCACCCAGGCGTACTCCTCTAGAGCACAGCCGGAGTCGTCGTCCGAGGTTGAGTTCCTCTGGAAGTCGTACATCAGCTTGGTGACCGTCTTCTCCATTTCTACGGGCATGGCTGTCACTGCATGCTCCTCACGACGACACTTACAGTGCACACAGATCTTCCTGCCAGGAACAGAAAGACAGCCATTAGGGTGATGGATTGTTTGCCATATGTGGAGAATTGGATGCGATGAAATTATGAAAGAGGAATAGCTTTTTGGAAACTTCTAAATTACAAAGTTTGGTTTGAAAAGAAATTAAATAAACTCCTGATATTTTGGAAATTACACATTTTTTGGTGTGAAAGCAAACATGCTGTTCAATAAATCACTGTATTCGGGGCTACGTTTATGGTGATAGAGTTTCAACACAAACAAGAGGTCACATGTCAGTTGCTGTCTGAGGCACCTCATCAATCACAGAAAAATAAAAATAACACATATCGCCATTTCCAGTAGACACCAACTGTGAAAAAGTCACATCTATCAGACCTACTTGGTTGTTGGCATGGCGAAGCCCCGTTGAAAATTCCATAAAAACCCTTGGCTATTCCTTAAAACCATATGGGGCCCACAACCCAGAAGGGATGTGAGCTCCCCATGGGTCAAAGGTCAAGGCTTCAAACTGCACCTCTTGCAGTAAAAATGTTGGTTCCACGAATACAACGCTCAACAACCCTCAGGAGGTACCATGAACGGGGATATAATCACAAACAGGCAATGGAAATTAGCAGAATCCAGACAATGACAGTGATGGAAAGCAGTACCCTGTAGACACACACACACACACACACACACACACACACACACACACACCTCCATGTACAAAGCAAGTGCGAAACATTCACGGTATAGAGGTCGGCTCTCACTAGGCGAGTGGACCCACCCAGCTGTAAAGTGGAAAGTATCAATGTGCCAGTTTCCTTAGAGAAAAAAAAGATGGTTGGGGGTGTTTGATGCTGACACTCCCCCTACTCCTCGCTGCTAACTCATCTCCAAGCGTGTCCAGAGAGTCATAAAGAGAATTGCTATTCTTCGTGGAGCCAAGCACCTTTTCAGGAGTATTGCCTTAAAAAACAACAGGATTAACAGCCCAGGATTCCTCCTCGGAGGGACGTCTCACAAAATGCAGAACAGGATGTGGGTTAAATTCCACAGTGCATGGATTAAAATAAAAATATAGGCCACCTTCAATTGCTCTGATGCAAAAAAAAGGGGGGGGGGGTACACTGCACATTACAGATTCCTATGCCCTTGGCTGCTCCAAGTCTTCGCATGAAGATGAAAATCTGGGTGGCAAGAAGGTCGCACCCCACTAACCCTTGCCGACCCTCAGGCGGCCAAAGCGGGGAGACAATCCCATTACCTTCCCAGACGGACGCCTGCCTGTCTGACAGAGAGCCTCTGCGGAGAAGCTTAAGGACACTCCGGACGCTTTTGACATGCTGACGGCATTCTCGGATGAGGACATGTTAGACTTACCTCGCTCTAAGGAGCACTTCTTGGCCGCGGTTATGTCCTGGTTAACAAAGCACTTCAGTGTATTTGGCTTAACGCTGATGGGTTTTGATGACAGAAGGAACAGCAGAAACACTTCGAACCCTCTTGTAGGTCTCTAAGTCAAACACTACCCGTGAAAAGCAGCCGTGACATACAAGCCCTCATGCGAAAGCACACAGATATCAAGCTCTGATGAATTCTCCATCACCACTTGAGATTCCTCACCGTCTGCCAAGAGCAGGACGGCCCATTACCATCGCCTCCGGCTTTCAACGCGACCCTGAGCAGAAAGTCAGACATCCGCGACTTTGCCTGCCATTGTGGTCTGTCGAGAGTCACCGGGTTCGATCGACCGACTCCAAAAACACCAGAGCGCCACTTAAAAAATGGCCAGGTGCTGCTGAGAGATCAGCCGTGAAATGCCGAGCAAACGGAGCAGACACTCAGGCAGACAGTGGTCGCATGGCATTTGGCAAATGTGGGATGACCAGAGGCAAAGACCCTTGCCATCATTGCTAATATAACACCGATTAACTGGCTCACACGCGAGAAGTACATTGGCGAGGACACACTCTCGCAGCTCAGATAAGAGAGCGAGGCTAGCTTGCAGTGTCAAACAATGGCAACTAAAAGGATTACGAATGCAGTCTGCTGACATCATGCCAGGTGGTTAGCAGTTATTTCTGCCCTGGGCTGAGGAGGGACTCTTGGAGATAACAGTATACAAATAGCCTGAGGGAACAGAGCGGACCTCAAGGAAAGCATTTCACACCACATTCCTTCGTGGGGAACACATCGCGGCGTCTCTGCCCCACACCTTCGCCTCCGAGTTTAACCCCATGGAGATGACGACGGGGCAGGGGGAGGCGCGCGACCTTTTGCGTCAAAGCGGCTCCCCGGAATCCAGATGTGAGATGACCTTCCTCGGGTGATTCACCTTGCAAACATCTGATCTACATCCACATCGGTGCTGGCAGAGATACCGTCAGGGCCTACAGGGGCCTGTTGCTCCTTCCCTCTTCTGTCTATGCTCATGATTTACAGCACGCTTCATGCACATGCCTGGGATTTCCCCTCCGCTGAAACATAATCCCAGTGCTTCCCTCTTGTAATCTACATGATTTCAATTAGGAGAGATTTGGGCACTATTGTAACACAAGTCAAGTAGATCCCAGTCGCCTCATAAATGACTCTTGGGTAAAGTGAGGGAAAGGGGGGAAAAAGAAGCTTGTTTACTCTGTTAAACTCCACTGGTTTTCTGTCCCCTGGGAAGATGTAAACGCTGACAGGTCGTTGGTCAGTTGAAGCGTGAGGTTTGTTCAGGACCTGGGGGGGCCCGTTGTTGCATAGTAATCCCCGTGACTGTGATGTCAGTGGACAATCATTCACTGCTTCAGGTTAATTATCATTGCCCCACTCTTTCAGATTAGCCCTGTAACCCAGGTAACGGGTTGTTTTAATGCCTAACCGGTGTTGGATAGGCCATCCGACAATGGCATGGACTTGGATCATCTGCTCGAGGTCCAACCAGGGTCTCCAGCAAGATGGGTCTCAACTTTGGCCAAATAGTCAAAGGTGACCAAATCCAAATGCCTCAAAGCAGATTTCTTAGTAAAAACAAAGATACGGATGAGTATTCAGGGTTGGGGAGCGGTCGCAAAGTCTGCTTTGAAAGAACCGTCCGCCGCTGGGGGTTAAAACTCAAGCTTTAGAAATACATTTGATCCAACTTTATTCGAGAGCCAGTTGTAAAAGTATAGCCTTGGAGGATTCGAAGCAGGAGCCTTAATTCCATACTCATTCTTGAACAACTCCCAAAACCGCTGCAACTTTTCCATGGCATCACCCTCGATGGTCTGATTAAAATGCAATCTTTAAATGGCAGCTCTGCAGAAAAGTGGAGGACAAATGACAAGAGAGGGGAGAACAGCTGGGTGCAGGCTGTTGCCAAGATCCCCCTTTTTTCTTGAGTGTGCTTTTGTTTTCTTTGGAAGTGTGTGTGTGTGTGGTGGTTGGGGGGGGGGGGACAATCTTTTCCTCTTAGATGTCCTGTTTCTTTGGTGTTTCTAACATTTCAGTTTCTTGGAGAACTTGGAGTTTTCAGGGGCTTTGATGAGTACATCTGTTTTCGACAAATGACCTAAAGAATACAGTCCAAAGCCTTTGCAGGCCAGGCCGGGAATACACGGAGAGTCATTGGGATTTAATCACAGTTAAACATGGCTGGAGGTGTTCCTGACAAGAATCAGGCTTGACAAAGACGTTTTCCATTAGCTACCAATTAGTAAGAGCCAGATGCAATGTGTTCCTGAGGACTGCGATTAGGCCAACATCCACCTGTCATAACAAATTATCGAGAGCCACGGTGCTGTCCTTCTGTCAGTCTCGCTGACCTCGACAAAAGGATGGATCTGTTACCCTCAAAACAAATATTTTTAACCAGGATATTGGTAATGTAGAAGACAGAACCAATAAAAGCAGAGATTCCACTATGGGCTAATGTTAAAGAAGGCTGCTTCCAAGTAATTTCCATCCATATGTCCCCACGGGTTTATAACCAACTGCAGTTAGAATCCCTTTAATTGTACGCGCTCATGAGTCCTGTGGCTGTTTAATGCTAATTGTTGGTTTGTTTGCACTGAGCAGTACGGTAGCTCAAAGAAAAGTGTGAAAGGGTCTATACCAAACTAACTAGCTTTGGACTTCAGCTGTGTCATGCAGGCAAACTTGTGATAACAAACACAAATGACATGCACGTGGGTCCAAGCTAACAAATATGGAATCATAAGGTTAAAAAAAAACGGCTCGGGCAAAGTATTCAAAGGGGGGAAAAACACTCTCCAGGATCTATGGATTTCTGTGGCCAGGGAGGAGAAGTGGGACTCTCTTCAGCCAGAGATACTCGAGACCGGATTGCATGACTTATTGGTTCAGTTGACTTGTTCCATAAAATGACACAGCTTTGGATCGGAGCAGGGGGAGTCATGGAAGGAACGTGCATCCAAGGAAACGTCAGAGCGTGCTCGCTGATTG
>CAESWR010001140.1:41977-61171 GCA_903171835.1 Mullus surmuletus | reverse complement strand
GACGAACTTTTGAAGACAGGGATGTTTGTCTTGAGGTCTGGAGGGAAGTGGTAATAGGATGACAGGGTAGGTTCCTTTCCGCCAAGTGTCAACAAATTCATTTCATCTTGTAATTCCACTGATGATATGATGATCCAGTGTGCACACACACACACAAACACCGAAAAAACACACAATATGTCTCCTAGCAACACTGTCATGCAGCCTAAATCAGTCACAGCGGAGGGCATTTGTTGGAGGTGTAGCCGCTGTGGGTGGGTGCTCACGGCCAAGGTGCGGGGAAGAAGCCGCAGGACTCTCCTAAGTCCAAACCTTTTCTATTTTTTTTTTCCACCCCTTGTTAGTCTTACCAGCCTCTCACACGAGGGTGCCATCAACAGAGCTGGCAGCACGTCTGTGTGGAATGCACTCAGGCAATTTACGGACACACTCGCACCGTCAATAAAGATTGCTGAGCCAGTGCCGGATCTCGCCACATGTAAACTGTTCTTAAACTTGTCACGTCTGCTGAGATTTTGAGGAAGAACACGTGCCTGTGTGTGTGAGTGTGTGTGTGTGGGGGGGGGGGCATGCCACCGAATGCCACAAAGACATATATAGGCATGTGCTAGATCCACTGACGCGCAAACACATACACGCGCGAGCAAACCAAAACACATGGAGGCACAGATATAGGGTTTGAGAGACAATGGTTTGGAAGTCGGCCAGACCTGGCAGTCTAATATAGGGTGTCCAGGGTTAAAAATAAAAAAGGGAGAAGGCATGTCGCACAGCTGTGAGATGCGGGGAGATTTGTGTGCTGTCAGCCCACTTAAATCACAACAGCTGAGATGACAAGGTGCTGCCTCTCAACTGCTTCTTCCTCTTCTCCCTTCTGTCCTTCACTTGCTTTTTTCATTCCCTCACCCTTCCCACTCGATCCATCAATCCAACTTTGTCTTCTCTCCCTTTCTCCCCCTTTTCACACTTCCGTCCTTTTTTTTTTCAATTGATTCAGTTTTTAACCCTCTCGTCTAAAGATAAAGCCACCCACTCTTGACAACCATGCTGGCAGCCCAACAAAGCGACGCCCGAGGGAACGGAAAGAGGAGATTCGAGTGACGCTCTTTTGCTTGATTGTCGCTCATCAGCTGCAATAAGGCCGTGGAAATGACGGTTAGAATTACACTGCGTCTGGACAAAGCACGCAAACACGGGCGGACACATGAGCGCCGTATATTGCCCGACGCTGACATGTATGCAACGCTGTTCAGACATTCCGCCGTGTCTAAAACGCCAAGATAAGTCAACAGTGTCCTTAAGAATCACCACGGTGATTATCTGTCCAGGACGAAGGTGTTGGAACGCCAAATATACACCACCCGGGAGAAAACTCTTGACACGCTGCCAAAGACAACTCTCCACCAATCACAGCCTCGGAATCCGGCCCGAGCAACTCAGCGGCTGAATGAAAAAAGAAAAAGGGATGAAAATGTTGAAAAAGTTACTCACCGCTTCCCGCTTCCCCTCCCTGGCTGTGCGAGGAATGAGGGGCAAGAGGGGCCAAGAGAGAGCGAGAGCGGCAGCCCCGGAGCGAACACTTTCAACGGCTTTCCCTAATTGAAAAAGTCTGTTTTCATCTCTCTTGGATCGGTGAGTGCGAGAGAGAAAAGGGAGAAGAAATGACTGCCATGAGCTGAGGCAGTGAGGAGGGAAGGGGGAGCGACCCCGCTCGCAAATGGCCAGCAAGGCGAGAGAGCGGTGAGACCAAGAGGTAAGAGGGTCTTCTTTTTTTTCTTTTTCAACAGATGAATGCAATCAGAGGTGACCACCAAGCTGGTTGCTGAGAGGGCAAACAGCCCACCACGTCAACTCCTCCCACTGCCTGCCAACAGCAGTCAGCGTTTTTCCTTTTTTTTCCCTGAGCCCCTTCCCCTAATGCACCTACCCCATAAAAAAAGTTCTGGCAACTTTCAGTGCTGACATCATGAGCGGACAGGAAGCAGAGTTGACTTTCCATGTTTCCATTTTTTTCCCCCCCTTATTTTTTACAGCAATTTACAGGAGGAGTGAGCAAGATTTCCACACCTGAGGAGCAGCACAAGTTACGCAGCAAAGTGTGAAAACATGATGAAAAATCCGAGGGGTCTTTTTCCCCCCGTGAGAGCTGAAGATCACAGCAGGCTCTGACAGTTTGCTGATCCAAGAGGGGCTATATCTGAGAGCTGAGAGCATAAACATGGCTCTCAAGTTTGTCTCTGAGGGCCAGATTCAGACTTTTGTACTCGGTTAGCTCAAAGACACAGAGAGCTTGTGACTCTCTATAAAGCCACCATTTGATGTTTTTCCATTTCAGCTTGGGACTAAAGTCTTTAAATCAGCATATGATGCCCGACACACATTGTTAAACAACATTTAACAACCCAAACTAGTACCTCAACTAAAAATACTACACTATCATGAATTGATCCTAAGATATTTATGGTTGTTTTCGGGCAATATGAGCCAGTTCAAAAACACGACACTGATAATAGTGTTACATTATTAGTTTCGGGACTCGTGTTACACCATATGCTCTGCGAGTTGCGTCAATGTGCAGCACTGTTTCCACTCCCTGCAGGCACAATGGAGGTGCCAAGTTTTTTTTTTGTTCTTTTGTTCCATTTTGTTTATCCTCTCCTATGCGGCTTTCGTGGTGTCAAAACGTGGAGCGCGACTGCGTGTCGCGGAGTGTCCGCGGCTGTTCGTCAGTGTCGAGCCCGCAAACCCACGAAGACCGAGGCGGCCGACAACCTGGCGAGGCACCTCTGTAACGTGTTCCAAGAATGTAGAGCGCAGTGTTTGGCAAAAAAAAAGTAGAAAACCCTTCACTTCACTTCACAAATAAATCTCTACTGTGGGAAGGTTAGCTTTATCACACCTATTCAGATCAACAACACTGACATGGGTAAGAAGCAATGGGCGACCACATTATTGATTTGCCACTATTGAGTTTTTACCCCTGAAAATACAAAAATGTTTTATGGACTCCACAGCATTCTTTTGTGTGAATTCCATTTTTTGGCGTTAACTGTGTTTTACCTTATTTCATTTAATTAATGTCCCGGATGTTTTAAAACCCCACCTTTGTACAGTTCCAGCATCAGTTTTGAGATGAACAAAATGATTTTTTTTGATGTTGCTATATTAGTAGATCTACATTTCTGCTGCTACTGCATATACTGTGATTCTTTTTTTAATATCCATAATCACCTACTCTGTGTCGGGTGCCAAAAAGCCCCTGGATTCACAACATAAGCTGCAGAAACAACATTCCACAAAACAAATAATAAGCAAATGTGGTTGCTAGAGAGGAATTTAGCCGTAAATTACTGTGGCTGTAGTCCTTGTTTTCTAATTTATGTGGAACCACATGAATGCATCAGGCTGGCAGATGACAGCAGGCATACAAACGCTACAAAACACTGACCAATGCTGCTGCGGGTTTTCCCGACTTGAGCCTGAAGGCATCGATATGACAGTTGGAGCAAATGCTGTTGAATTAAAGGCACAGTGACTGAAAAAAAAATCTGAGTTTAGTGGGGCAGCATTGTAATATTCCTCCCACTGCAGTCAGTCGGTCCATTCTGCCTCCTCCAGCTCCACTGGTCTGTGGAAACATCTGCTAGAGCACTTCTGAAACTCCTCCTCTGTTAAAGCTGAACTACTGCACATTCAACGAGCGGCGGATAACTTAAATCAGCCCGAGTTAACTGCGACCTTGTAATGGCTCTCCGGATGCTGAACGTGAAACTAACCATGGCCCGAAAAATGGATGACGCTGAGGGGAGGTTTCCTCCTGTCCCTCTCTGCCCGTCATATGTCAAATAAATACAGGAAGAGAAATGCTGAGGGAGAGGGTGCGCACAGGAAGGAGCAATCTATCTCCGCGCCGTCCGAGGTTGAGGTCTCTGGCGCTGGCGGCGGCTGCGTGGCAGAGTGCCATCGGCTCCTCTGAGGTGCTCTCACTGTGGGTCTACTGTTCTCTGGAGTGTGGGATGGTCCGCCCCGCGGCCATGAATCTGAGGGGATCTCTGTGGGAAGTCAGGGCTCCCCGTCCACCTTACAGCAAAGACATGTGTTGTCTCTGCTGTGAATACACGCAGGTATACAACATTTACAAGATGAGGGCGGTGGAATTTCCATTGTGTCCGCCTGCTTTAATAACGCACTAAGTCTCACAACATTTTATTAAATCGGCTGCAGACGACAAGCGACAGAGGCCTGTGTTTCCATCCCTGCTTCTATGGAAACACTGCTGCTGCTCGCATCACTCAAGTCCTGCCATCATGCCCAAAATATGCCGAGAATCACCCTGCTGTGCCAGGGACAATTGATTCCATTTGTACAGGGGGAAAAAAAATAGCAGAAACTACCAACAAAAAAGACACCACCTGACTGCACGCAAGAGCTGTCTAGCGATAAAAAAAACCCTTCCCACCTCACTTTCCTAATGACCAACCTCCTGTTTAAAAAAAAAAAAAATTGGACCATTTGTCACTGTTAAAAACCAGACGTGCGTGAAGAGGACCTGAGGTGCGTTCAGGAAGGAAAAAAGACAAAAACCTCCCCCCTTGTCCCTTCATCCCCACACAGAAAGGATGTGTCCTGCACTCATCCGCCTCTTCCCTTCAGGAACAAATGAAGTTATCAATCAATCCCGCCGGCTCTATGAGCGAGGGCCAGAGGCACACAGAGAGTGGAGCTGATGCAGCCAAAAACGCTGCAAGAACACAAGCCGACTGTTTGAAGGAGAAGAGACCTACAGCAAAGTGGAGGAGACGCCACCGCCGCACACATCGGTTTTGCATTCACACTTATCGTCCATGAGGTCGCATCGCTGCGCCAGTGAGACAGGCCGCCCAGACCGCCGGCCGCAGTTTATCAAAGAGATGTTCTGTCAGCGGCCCGGAGTCACGGTAAATAAAACCCTGAAATCTCACACACCCACAGAAAAATTATAATCTCTGCTGCACGGTGAACGCTCACAGGCAGCTAATCTCCACAAAGAAAGCTTGGACACACCCACTGTAGGCCACCTGGTCTGCACCGTGACAGAGAGAAAGTGGAGCAAAGTGGAGACATGAATGAATAAAAAAAGTTTTGTTTTTTTTTAAATGTAGATTTTTTGTTGAATCAGAAACAAATATTCACTCCTTTGTATGTGAATAGTTGCTCTGAAATATAAAAAGACTCATTCTTTGCGTATTGTTGTTGAGTTCGTGCATGATCATATTTACAATCATCCATTTCCATTTTGCCATTTCACTTCCTACTGCCTGTATCGCTGTTTGGAATGCTAATTTGATGGAACTTGTGCAAACTGAAACACAGAAAAAAGGCAGACAGTTGGATGTACTAATTGAGAGTTAAACAACAAGCTGAAAACAAATCGTCACAGCGAAACACAGAAATCGACTGTAAAATCCAGTGGGGTGAACATGGGATAATGGATACTTTGAAAACCGCAGCGAGGAAAATTTCACAGGCGATGTTTTAATCCGCGTCGCCGGCACAGCCTGCACGCGCGCATTCTAGACACAACGTCCGAGGCCACCGCTTGTCACATGACAGCAGTCGCAAAAAGGCCCAGGAATTCGTCTCGTGACCCGTGATTGTCCGTACAACGAGCTGCTGCTCATCATCTCATAGTCTTTCTGGCTGTCAGCTCGGTGGGCAACTGGTGGAGCGGTGAGGCCCGGTGACTGCGAGCCGAGCTCCGCCCAAGAGGGAAGGAGAGAGAAAGACGCGCACGGGGGGGGTTAAAGGAAAGAAGAAAAAGAAAGAGACAGGTTGAAATATTTGCGCTTCTTCTTTAAGGAGAATTAAAATAAGAAGGAGCAGTAAAGAGGGAAGGGAAGGAGTTTGCAACCCCCCCGCCCCCCCTTGGCCTGGCAGCAAGCCTTTTGTCAAAATCTGTGGTATCCATTGCACATACTGGTAACCCTGCAGACTGAGGGGAGCAAAATTAAAGCAACGCTGCAAACGAAGGGGATTTTGAGGGGATTTTCTAGGCACTGCGCTTTCCCCCCCCCCCCCTCTCTCCCTCTCCTTTGCAAAACAAAGTCTGAAGCACGACACCGCAGCTCACCAACAAGCCAAGATGGGGACTTATTAGACAGAATAATTTTCACAGCTGTTTCCGATCTGTTTGTGCGCTTCCCGTGTAGCGGGAGGAATGGAAAAGCGAGGGAGGTGGAGGGAAAGGAGAGGGGAGCGAGGCCGGGGCGCGAGAGCGAGAATGAGGGAAAATAGAGGAGACACCGTTTGTCACTTTGGTAATAATTCGGCGGACGATCGCAGCAAAGCGCTACGACGTGAACGTCCTCCAGGAGTTAACAACATCCTTGGAGAGCTCCTGAGGGCCCATCCTGCTTCTTAAAAAGAGGATTGGATTTCATGAAGCCCCAGCTGTTTCACTCGCAGCCCATGAAAATTCCTGCTCGCTGTGAGGAAGCGTCGCCCTGGACGTGCTCACATAAACATGCTCAAGACATTTAGCTCACGAGAAGGGGCTTCGCTTTATCCTCAAACGCGCTCCTCTCGTTCCATCAATGGATCTTGATTCTCTTAGGAGGAGCAGTCTGTCCATTTCACACACGTTCACACACCCACACACACTGTCCCAGCGGTCATTCACCGTGTCATCATTGACTAACTGAGCTGCATTCGGCAGAGTCAACACGGGTTAATAATGTGTGTCTGTGTGTGTGTGGCTCAGAGGCTGTCAGCGCTGTCAGTCAAAGAAAGAACACGGGTCAATCGAATAAAGTAAAGGGGCCTGATGATGCAGTTCCCGCAAAAAGAGAACAGATGAAAAGGGCAAGAGGTGAACAGGAGACGTAGCAGCAGTTAACAAATTAGGTTTCAGTTCTGCAGGTATATGTAATATAAATCCAATATAAAGTGGCCTAATTGACAAACATTCGTTATTACTATTTTATCATTTCTATATCCAATTCGCACTTGCATATGAACAGAGTCTAGTTCTGTACAGCAGCAAATAACATGAGCATTTTATTCTGCTAACACACACTAGCACAGAACAGGTCAAATATTTCATGAATAAAAAAGATAGAATGCCATCAAAAAAGGGCAGAAAATGATTTCTAGTGGAAGACGTCGATATTGCAGCTGTCCTGAGTGTAAATCTGCAAACAGGCAAATGCATACTGAGATGTTGGACTGTAAAAATGCAAACTTAATCCCATGGTGGCGCTGGCTGAAAAGCCCGGGGGGATCAACTAAGTTTATAAGGATTCATCCTTTGGAAACACTGCACAAATGCCTGGGCAAATCCGTCAAGCGGCGGTATTCCAGTCTGGACCACAGCGGGAAACCCACTGACAGATCCACATCGCCCTCCTTGGAGCCGTGCTGCTCCAATGGCAAAAACAAACAGCTCTCCTCCAAAAAGTGAAACTCCTAACTAGTTAAAAGAAAAACCTCAACAGCCTGTGTTCTCCCGCACGTACATTCTCACATCCTGTAGGTGTGCACACAAACACACACACACACACATTTCACTGAGTAATCACCCCACGCGCTGTGATCACAGACGGTCCATCTGCAGCTGGGTTGTATACCGGCCACCTCATCACTGACTGAGATGGACACAGAGGAAAACCATGCATTTGAAAACACACACAAGCACACACATACACACACAGTCGCGTCTGATAAGGCCACGACCTCGGCGAACCCTGACCTGTTTGGATTATCTCTGTGTGGGGTCATATTTGTGTTGTGTGTGCGTGTGTCATGGTGATGCAGCCGAGAAGTCCCCGCTTTCTGAATAATACCCGAGTGATGTAAGCATCTCTTGGTCTGAACCGTAAATCATGACCCGACCGCAAATTTCCAAACTGATTTTTTTCAGATTTTCCCACAAAAAAAAGGCCTGCGCTGGTGTGTCATCTCCCTCTCTGCAGCGTGTTCATCAGGGTCATGTGTGTACAGCTGTGGGTCTGTGTGGGCGCGATGCTGCCTTTGTTTATCATCGCCGTCCGCATCCATGAACTGTGGCCGAGAGCCTCATGCCATGCAAATCCTAACAACGGGTCTTCTCCCCCCCCAACGGGAGGAAAAAACAAAAAACAAACCAAAAAAACGGCTGGAAACCTTCCTCAGAAAAGGCTTCCAAGGGTAACACTCCAAAGCTAAAACCCCCTCCCCCTTCATGATATACCCAAAACACATGCTTTACCTCTCCAGGCCTCATTAAAAAGCCATCGCCTCTCTCTGTCGTGCGCCCAAACAAACATGATCATAAATTGAGAGCAGGGTGGAGGAGTTAAAAAGAAAAAAAAAAAAGCACCGCAAAATGGGGGCCCTCCCTTTGCGGTGACTGTGGCTTCACAATATGGGATTGCTGGCGTGTTTCCAAAACAGGCGCGTGGCCCCCTGTACTGACAACAGCTGAGGCCCTGAGTAACCCCCCCCACACACACACACATATACACACATACACATTCACACTGACTCTCCAGGGATCTGCTCTGTGTGACACAGTGGCACAATCAATCAGTGGATTATTGCTTCTATTGACAGTCCCCAGAAGAGTCTCCTTCTGTTTGATGATCTGTCTCCCTTTTTTTTTCTGGTCCTTCTCTGTTTCTTCACTCCGTGTTCTTGGCTTCCTTCCGTCCTTCGTGCAGTCTAGTCCCAACCTTTCAGTCTGCACCCATTAACCCTCCGGTCTTTCATCCTGTACTGTCACTAACACTGCATTAAGAAAGCCGTCCTTTCTTCTTCTTTTTTTGGTGGGTTTTTTTTTTCATTTCAGCGGCCAAACTCTTCACACAATTCACAGACTGCAGCACATACACACACGTACAAGAACAATCCATTGATCTCGGGCCCTAATGCAATCAGACAACACAAAATGATTCCTTCCTTTGGGGGAAATGAAGGGATGGGGAAGGGGGAGTCGCTGCAGTCGGGGGCTCATGCATATTTCATATCTACTATGATACACTTTCTGATCCATGCATAATGCAGAAACTGTTTAAGGATGAGCATTGGGGGGTGGGGTTGGTGGGTTAAGTTGGGGGAAATGAAATGGAAAATGAGATGGCACCAGCTAATAGCCCATCACCCCATTTGAGCGGCATTGTGTCTACGCACAAACGCCAAAGTCCAGAAGTGAATTTTACCTCTGAGCCATTCATCACAACAACTAACAAGAAAAAAGAGACTGCCATATTAGTCCAGAGGAGATGAGACACCATTATATGTGCTTGAAGAAGGGAGCGGAGTTCAAAGATTCTTGCAGCAGACATGATTCCTGATGTACAAAAACTAAAAAAATCTGATGCTCATGTTGGTTGGACCATGAAACTGTGCATCAGTTTTGGTACCCAGATACTCGGACTTTGAACAATGAAATTATTCCAGATTTACAATAAAAAAACAGCCCTCCAGGACAGCTAACATGCTGCAGACTTGCAAAACAGCAAAATGATCAAAGACGGCAGCAGTTTCTTGGGTGACCGGCACCGCATCGTTTATCATCCACTGGGCATTGATGTTCTGTTTTAGCTCATTCAGTTAAAATGTGAACAAATCATATGACCGTCTGGGCTGTTTCTTCTATTCTCTCAACTAGCGCTAACAGGCAAAGGCGACAGCCAAAGCAGCAAAAATCTAGAGCCGACTTGGTTACAAAAACGAACTTATCCTTTGGAGAAGCACGTTATTTCACAGAAAACTCAAAATATCAGATTCCCCTAGAAGTGGTTAATGTTCTTCTTCCTTGAATTCCCCTCATGTGCGCAGTCCAGTTCCACTTAACCAGATGTTGCATATCATCCTCTGTGAGGAAGCCAAGCCACTTGTCCCGTCGTTGATGCTTTCAAGGCATAATGGTCTGAACATCCTCGGCGCACTGACTGAAGGCTCGACAGAGGACTATGTAAAACGGGGTCATTCCCTTTATCGCGACAGAGGAAATCCCTTCTCTTTAGTGGCTTTAGCGGAAAGTTGCTTAACTGTCTAATTCCTCTCCTTTATCTCTGGGATGTTCTTGTTGTCAGGAAACAGTCAAGTCGAACGCTGGAGGGGGGAAGAGAAGACGGTTCATCACTCAGATGGAAACTGGGGAATCTGCTTTCTGGCAGCCTCTTGTCGGTTTAACAAGGCTTGATGATGGCCTTCCTCTTGCTTTATAGCCTCACTTTCCCCCCATTTCTCACAAAGTGATTCTCTCACACTCTCAGTTTCCATCTTGGCCTCCTTCTTCCACGGCTATTGCTCTCTCTTGTTCTCTCTGTGCTCGTCTCTCTGGTCTGGCACCGCCAACGGTTAAGGGAGCGATTTCAGCGGTGAGCCAGCGAATCCGCTTTTCTGAGTGATTTCCAGTTATTCTTCTACTCTTTTTTCTTTTTTGAACAAACCTCCTCGTTCTTCCCGCTCCATCCCCCCCCCCCCTCCCTCCACCCCAAATCCATCCTTCAATCCAGATGCACAACGTATGGAGAAAATATCGAAGATATGTTTCCGCGCGCCACTGGGGATGTCCACAATCCAATTCCAGTCAAACAGATGTCATATATCAGGCGCTCTCCGAGGAAGACACGCTGAGAGAAGGAGAAAGGGAGAGGGGGGAAGAACAAAGGGACGATCGAGGGGAGGGTGGGGGGCTTTTGAAAGGCAATGAGCAGCTCAAAGTCAGACCCCACACAAAAACGCACACAATGGATGTCACAATGGTGAGGATGTGGTTGCCAAAGCCTTCTCTAACCTCGCTGTAACCTGTATATCATCTTCCTCTGTCACCACCACTACACAAACCACCGCCAACCCCACCCTCCTCATTCCCATGAAAATAATAACGACAGTCATTTGCAGCAAATCTACTCACTTTTATATTCTACACATTGTGCTTTTGCTCTCGGGGCTTAGAGGCACCATAACGGTTGTCAGATGGGCTCATTATGATTTGTTGCCGTGGAGCAGCAGACATCAGTCACAATGGAGGGGAAAGGGCTGGCCATGTTGCTTCACTGTGGTTAGCATGATAGATAGCTTGATAGTTCGATTAATGGATGAATAAATTACCCCTCTGCATCTGGTGTTAACATGTGTCCTCGTAAATTCGTTTTTAATTATAGTGGAAAAGAGCCTCAGCACGAATGTCGGGTCCATTTCGGGTCTGGACCAAATTAGCAGCAAATAGTTGTTCGGCTTCAGAGAAGTGAGAGGATGGATATGTGTCCGGGAAGCAGCATTTTGAAATTCGTTACTTGCATCCAATAATACATGGTAAATGGGGTGTATCTGTGTATTTACTACCTCATTAACCCATTCATGATGGCAGTGTGTAAGCATGCAATTTGCCAACCTGCTCATCAGGGGCAGCTCGGGGTTCCGTGTGTTGCCCAAGGGCACTTTGGCATGAACTCTCTGGATCGGCATCCCTCAGAGACGTTCGCCCTACTGAACCAAGCCGTTGTCACAGGCACAGGTCGTTCCGATGACAATAACAGGGACAATAACAATGCATGACAGTTGGTCGCATGTGAATATGACTCGTGTATGACATGAAAAATGAATAATGGATGAATGGCGTGTGAGATGCATTATATATCTAATCTCAGTTGATCTAATAATTCTCAATCCCCCACAACAACATCGTATGGCGTAACTCCTCTATATATGAAACAAAATTAAAAATAGATTTTGCCACTGAATGCGACATCTAAATGCAGGACCACTCATAAATAGTAACATATAGTGTATTTATTGTACTTGACAGCTAACAGTACAAACTGCATCATTCCAACCGTAGGCCGTGCTCACCAATGTTATTTTTGTGAGTAGTAGTAAGGGAATTCTTCGACAGTCTTGTTAATTTCCAACAACATATGGATCTTGATTTTAATTCCAAATACATAGGGACATTTAGTTTTGACATCCTAAAGCTTTTATAATGGCGCGACAGACACATGTTGGATTGTTCACTTGGTATGGAGGTTTGCGCTTCACCGAATGCTGTTCTAGGCTATTAGGGTTTATTGTGTCCCTTTATGTGGAAATAAACCAAGCTAAACTAAGCTAAACATTGGAGCTTTGAGTGACAGCTAGTTAGTCTGATAGGACAGTGGAGGAGATGAAAGATCAGCAGAGAGCAGAAGAAATATGCATCGTCTGTCAAAATAGATGACATTGATGGTAATTCCACACTATGTTGCTGCCCCTCCCTCATTC
This sequence comes from Mullus surmuletus, assembly GCA_903171835.1. Lineage (NCBI taxonomy): Eukaryota > Metazoa > Chordata > Actinopteri > Syngnathiformes > Mullidae > Mullus > Mullus surmuletus. The sequence continues at coordinate 48,946 of CAESWR010001140.1, read as the reverse complement.
CCTCCCTCCCTTCCCCCCCTGCCCATTCTTTCTGTTTCTTTCCATGCACCCGTTTATCCGCCTCTCCGTGCCCATCTTTGTGTCCAGGCTTTGGTTCAGGGCTTCTATCTGCCTAAGACGATTCCCTTGTGGTGCCATGAAGCAGGACCGAAAAGCCCAAAAAAAAAAAAAAAAAAAGAATCTCATTAAAGGGGGATCATCTGCTATCAAGTAGACCAACCCAAAACTTAAATACAAGAGACCTGGACCCCATTTGGTTTCACTGCTGTTCACATTGCTTTGTGTCGACAGTATATTTGACTTTTATTACAGACGAAAGACAGGAAAACCCCAAAACAACATTGAAAATCCGCTCATGGAAATAACTGCCAATTTTTATGTTAGATTTTGATACTATATACTGTGGGCAGAATTATGAGAGGGCATCAGACCAAAGCAAGCGTACATGACCACTGAAATTGTGTCTTTTGGTTTTTTGGTCTTGAAAATCAATACAGCTTGTGCAAATTAATTACTTAATTTAAAGCAGTGACAGAAAATGGATACTTTATTAAAACTCACCAGGAGCTTGGTTTAATTACATTAAGGCTCTAACTGACTATTTTCATTACCAATTTTTCCACTTGGGCTTATGTTTTTTCATCTGAAACTCTGTTTTATGAACTGAAAGTAATGGGCAATTGGGGTAAATTGATTGTGACCACAATGGTTTTATAAACCCCGTCCAGGATTTATGAAAAACTATAGTAAATCCATTCTACGTGAGCCGCATTTCACATTTCTCCTCTGTTATTTTTAAGTGTATATGAAATAAATGAAGAATCAATGTAAAATTATGCCATTAGTAAAATCAATCTTGAACAATTTTAATTGTATTTTCCATTTGAATCTAAATGAATTGATAATACTGCATGTGGTTAATTTAATTTCTTAATTTAGACATAAATGAATTTTGATTAAATAAAATAACAACAAAATTGGAAAATCTGATACATGCAAGCTCTTTTCCCTGCTCTTAGATTAGGCATTATTTACAGTATCAGAGTCTGTCTTTCATGATACTACCATTCTTTTTCAGGCATTTCTTATTCATCCCTGTAATTCCGCCCATAGTAGACCAGTTTTATTATATAGCCGTGTAAGAGCAGTTTGACATGTTTATGAAAGAGCAACTGACAAAGTGGTGAATTACAAGCTGCAAATTCCTATCTGCACTCAATTTGACTGTATAGTCTCACGCAGCTAGGAGAAACATCTGTTATTTAACTATCCAACAACTTGAAATGTGCATTGAGAGTGAAGTTAGAAGGCGGAATAATAACTTCAGGGTACAACTCATTTGTTGAATAGTGATGCAGATTTTCATTTTTTTAGAAAGGTTGTGCACATGAACCAAAAAGAATGTCTAGACTCAACTGATTCTAGCACAGATGAACAATAAGCCACGTGCTGAGTTAACATTAGAGGAAGTTGACAAGAGCTATTGGTTTCATGAGGAGGGATTGCAGGGGTTACAGGGGTATCTTGGATTACAACCCAGACTAAGGGAGTGTTACTTCATTCTCCAGTCGGGGTGCCACTACTTCACATCCTTACATACAGAATCGTTTTTTTTTGTGCTACTACTGGACAAAAATCGTACAGATCCTTTAACACGAAACTCTGATATGGGAGGACTACTTGCAACAAAAAGCAAATATGCTACTTTCACTTGAATCCCATAGGTGAACTTTGTTACTAACTCTAATTAAGTAATTAAATGTAACTAATTAATCATGGATTTTATTTTAGGTGATAAGATATGATTAGTTCGTTTTCTTCCTGTTTACAATGTACTTTTGTTTCACTCTCTTCTCTTCACGGCTGACGAAAGAAGACCAACCTTTGATGATTTACTCATTACAAAATCTAAATCCATTATAACTTCCTCATTTGAATCTTTTCCGAGTTTCCCCTTTTTTCGGTGTGCTACTATAAAACCTTCTTCGAATCCAAAAATAATCTTAAAGTGTGCCCCCTGCCCTATTTTCCAAATGATACCACCCGCACAACTTGCATTGCAAATTTTCACCTGAAAGAGGTTGTCTCATCCCCAAAAAACACACCTTATAAAAATCCAGCACTCATTAGCTGACATTAGTGCACTACAAAGGTTGGGAATATGTAAATCAATGTAAAATGGGGAGGGTGAAGACACAAAAAGTGGGCAAAAAAGCCAGAGAGGGGGACTTCAAAGTGCTCATGCATGGAAGAATGATAATTACTTCTGGTGATGCAACAGGTCACCATCTTTTTGTACAAAGCGGCCGTCAGTTCGCTCCATCTGGAAGCCCAGCAGATATCCTCACACATGGACACTTTCCCTCATTATCTCACTCCCCCAACCCCCCCGTCCATTTTCTTGTGGAAAGGAGCAACCCTCGAGAGTTTAACCCGCCAAAGCGTCCTGCCTCTGCGTCTCCTCAAACTCCTCCAGTGATGATGTGACCTCTCCTCCCCGGTGTCTCCCAGTCAAGCCTCATTTCCTCTACATCAAAGCTCCACCCCTATGAGTTGCTCTGGTTGGACAAATCAGCTCTGCCTCTGAGGTGGTTTAATCCAAACTGACGCTCTAATAAAGCCAAACACACTACATGGCTTTGGCAGAGAGCAGGCGCCCACCCACCCCACCCCAAGAAACATTGACAAGTTTCCCACCTGCAACTCCAGTCTGCTCAGTTGCCTACTTTAACCAGGAAAAACGGCGCGCTCTCCCAAGCTTCGGGCGGGCCCGAGACGGCAGCTGAATGCTGCACGGCTCATTAAATCCAATCTAACAGATTAATGCAAGTCGAAGAGGACAGCCAACCTGCACCTCTCATTAGAAAAGTGCAGTATAACAAAAAGATTTAGCATGAAAGCTGCATAGTTTACATTAGCGGCTTGACAAAAGAGACGGAATAAAGGTCAAGTGGGTTTAGCCGTGTGTGTGTCTGTGTGTGTGGAGTATTAGCCGATTCGACTGGGTGTGTGCGTGCTTGTGTGTATGTGCCATATGGAGAACAAATTAAACACCACACAAATCACTAAGAAGTCTGCTGTGTCGAGCAGAACCGGCCTTGGATGCTTCTCCAGCTGTGGGATTTGAATAATGCTGAGAGGAGATGTCCATATACCTGCCAGACTGTAGTGCTATTGTCCCAAGGCAGGATGTCCCGTATAGTGTTTCTGAAGTGGAAATGAATACGTTTTTGAAGTCATCTCTGAGTTTAACTACCCATGTTTGATATCCCTGATCTTCCACACCGGACTACGCGCCATGATTCCTCCGAAAATGTAAAGGCAAGAGAGTGAAAGCATATGAACAAGAGACAACCTACATAGCAGCTCAGGACAGACAGGACCTCATATTATCACCGCCTCCACACTTCCTCAACTCTTTTTCAACCTTTTTCCATTAGGCAGCTAAAAAAACTCTCTCTCCCAAATGGAATGAATTGATGCTGTCGCAATTTAAAACTATTTCGAGACAAAATTGCTGCGCGTCGAGATGACTCATGCCATCAGAAAAATCATCGGAAAACAGTCTGAGGAGTTGAAGAACACGCTTGCAGTGACGCAAGAGTCGACAGAGAGAATAAAAGCAACCGAGTGGGTGTAGAAAAAAAAAAAGAAAAGAAAAGAGAAAAAAAAGACATTGGCTCGCTTTTAAAGTGATGATGACAGCATGATGACAGCGAGGGGTGAAAAATGCTTAAATAAGGTAACTGATCTCTATCTGCAGGTGACACTTTCTAGAATCCAGTTGGTATTTCAGTCACGTTATTGATAATTTTGGACACTGATATCTTTTCAAATAATGTCTCTTTCAAAAAAATTTCAAATCAGTGTGCTGGTCAAAGCTGCAGTGTGGCAGCAGGGTTTGTTTGGGGGGTTGCATGGGCTGGACACCACATTGCCAAAGAGTGCTGTACGGACAGAAGCCCCCAGAGTGGGCAAGCTGTCACACAGCGAGGCAGTAAATATCCGCTGTTCCTAAAATGGACGGGACTAATGACATGACACATTAGTGTTGTTACATTCACCAAACTAAAAGTGCTACACAGATTGATTTTTCCCTCCTCTTCACAGATTTGAGTGCCAATTGATTGAATACAGACACGAGTTTCAATACACTTAATAAGACTCTCTTCCTACTGGTTATTCAGATCCACGGGCTGAATTTCAATCACTTCCTGAATTGCAATTGCTTGGATAGCGGCCCTTCATCAACTAATGAATGCATTCTGAAACACGATCATGACGGATGGCCACTTAGCAAGCGGACCCCAAAAGTACCAGTCCATCCTGCGAGGGTAACCTCTACACTGAAATAAGTCCCACATGTGCACCTTTGGCAGGAGCGCGACCCTATTAACCCAAAACAAGGTCTACACTGGGCCTTGCTAATGACACCCCCCCACCCAGCCACCCACTCTCCCTCCAATGTCTGGTCTACGATGGCTGACTGACAGTCATGGTCTGCACACACAAACAAACACGGTAGCACATTATTAGGGCACACGTACACACACACACAAACAGATCCAGCCAGCAGACACTGTGTGTGTGCGTGTGTGTGTGTGTGCGTGTGTGTGTGTGTGCGTGTGTGTGTGTGTGTTGATAAGGAGGAGGTCAAATAGCAGATGGCAGCCAGGGGATTAGTGGAACTCTGTCATACTCACCTTCTAGTTAAACACACAGTCACACACTACTAAACTGCAGCTGTGTGATTGGAAACTATTGTGACTTTAGCTCGCGACTCTTCTATCAACATCCAAAGAATGACGTCACATTTAATCTTGTTATCAAATTTACAGCAGTTAGCCCAAAGGAAAATTTGGCACATTGGGATTATTTTTTTGCTCATAAAGAGGAGTATCTATTTCTGTGTGCTGTGTGAGAAGATTTGCAAAAAGGCATACAAATCATATACATCTACAAAGCACCATACCTCCACCAACACTTGAGGGATTTAATCATTTTTTGAAAGATCTTCCTCTCTCACAATGCTGCGAGAAACAAAAATGGAAAAATAAATAAATAAATTGGGATCTGGCCCTTAATCAGTGTCCACTTCAAAATTGAATGGCTTGGAACATACCAAGTTTCAGCAAAACATCGGAGTAGTTCTTTTTTTTTGTTGCGTAATCTTGCTAACATAAACAGGCAGACAAGCGAATGAAACAAATGGAAACAAAACCTGCCTGGTGGAGATGAAAACAAACATCTTCACATCTCCAGTAAGAATTTTTGGAAGAGGAAAGAGTGATGGAAACAATGAAAAGACTAAATATTTAATCCCATGGGAAATACAAACGGGTCTGGGTTCCAAGCCACAGTCTTCATAGATCAGATGTTATCTTTCTCAATATCTGTGTGCATGCACGAGTGTAAGAGTGCATATTATTCACAGCTCGCAATTTTTTGAAATTTTCATTCCAAGCTGTGCGGACCCTACAAAACAGAAATTACATTGAACTGTAAAAAAAAAAAAAAAGTTTCACCATGTGGACAGAGAAATCACTCAAAACATGTGTTTAACTGTCATATTAATCCCCATGGTTAAAACACACAGATAAACACAATGAAGACGGATTTCGGTAAATTTATGGCCATGCCTTTTGGGAAAGAGCAGCATATTATATCGATGCTGCAAAAATTGTATTGTGCAACTATGGGTTTTGACAACAAAGCCGAGAGCTATAAAAAATAAGCTTATGCCGCAAAAGAAAAGAGAAAAAAACACACTTATGAAACCAGGCTCCTAAACAACAGCAGGGTCAGGAGCTCCATTCGAAACAAGTGATGCTCGACATGAGCGTGTGTAGACATTGATGTGCGCTCTCCGTTGTGCAACGCAGACTGTAAACTTTTAAATGCTCGGGCGGCTCTGCCAAATTCTGCGAGCGCTCCGTGGATCCTTCCCAGCTGTCGGGGCTGTTATTATCTGGGTTGCTTCGATGGAAGACTTGTGAAGCTAGACGTCCACCAGCATTAAGATTCTGTCCCTTTTGAGCGGAGTGTGTGCGTGAGGGGGGTGTTTATGGCTCAGTGCGGACAGGATTAGATGTGTACGCGTGCGGGCACAAGCATGAGTGAGGCTGCATCGTCTCTAGATTTCTGGTAGCTGGCCAAGAACACACACACAGACACACACAGAGCATTTCATTTTTAACCTGTTGGAGCTCACAGGTGTCAATTAACTATGATCCAATTGCATCAAGCGGGCAGTGAGGCAATAGCAAGTAGTTGTGTGTGTGTGTGTGTGTCGGCAATAGTCCAGCATAAATCCATTGTGTTTGGGAAGCAGACCCCTCCACTCCCTTCTGTTGTCCCACATCATTAATCAGACGGCACAGAGAACAGAAAAAGTCTGCACTACGAATATGCAGTGCTGTCTCTGAGACTAACCCAGTGAGGGAGGGCACAGTGTACTCCTGATATCCACACACACCCTCATACATTGTGCAGTTTCACATTTCATGTACAATAAAAAATCATGATTATCTGTTATTCCTGGGGATAGAAATCAAGGTTCACGTTGTTAAAAGAACCAATGTAGAGCTCATTACATTGGCTACTGAAGTGAAGCCAAGGATGGTAATGGCCCTAGTTTTTAAGAGATGCAGTGTCATCAAAAGAGTAATTCGAGAATTTGGAAACCACAGTTTTTTTTTTCTCTCTAGAGTTGAATGAAAAGCTCATTACACTTTTTTCATGCAATAAATATCAAGCTACAGACAGGAGGCAGACACATTTTGCAAGCAAGTTTGGAAGCTGGTATGATAACACAGTCTGACAACTGGCACCCCTGAAAACTCATTAATTAAGATGTTATATCTCATTTGTTTTAAGATGTACAAGAAACAAAGAATGACAGGTTGTTGTCTTAGTGTGGGCTAGACTGTTGTTTGCCTGAGAGCGGTGACATCCAAGAGTCTTATCATC
>CAESWR010001140.1:31279-41825 GCA_903171835.1 Mullus surmuletus | reverse complement strand
CTAAATGTCTTTCAAGTAGCAATAAAACATTATATACATGCCTCAATAAATACTGAATATACTATATTGTATATTTCCCTGTATACTGTACATTTAGTATAGTTGATAATAATCAGTGATAGAATATTAAAACAGTCTTCCCTTGTTTATGCAATCATTAGATTTGCGTCCAATCAACATTCAATGAGTTTAGATTCACAACTTCAGCAGTGCAAAAAGCACTGCAGCCTACCAACTGGCTGGTGCATGAATACACAGAGCAGGGCTCAGACACGAGCAGAAATCCACAAAACAACAGATCACAACATGCGCTCGCATCAACCATCCGCCTTCTGCTCCACATTCATTATTCAGTAACTCACGGCACCCAGCTTGTCTGACTTAGAGCATCTGCAATTCAAAGAGGCCAGAGGTGGAGCAGGAACCTCAGCCAGCTCAGCCTGTCAGCTTCACCATCATCAGCACGTTCACACACACTGAGGCTGGACCGACTTACCTAGATAGAGAGAGAGACAGAGAGGGAAAGAAAAGGGTAAAGAATAAGGAATCACATTTAATATTTGATCACCTTGACAGTGTGTTGTGCATTCTGAATGAACTTGAGGGGAACAACACTCGGCACACAGCCAGAGGAGGGTTTCTTTGTCCAGAGTTCACCGGTTAAGGTCACAATGCACAGCAGTGAGTGAGGCATGAACATCAGAATAAATGATACACCTTTCCCACTTGTTTGGACCCAATTAGCAGCATGTCTTTTATTGTAGTGAGTTTGAAACTTGAGACTGAATATTTTTTTGGGGGGGAAAAAAACACCATCTGTCAAAGAGACTTAAATGGTGGCACACTTTCTGGTTCAGGTGTCAAGCTATTTAATATTGCAGTATGAAAACTGTGCTGAAGCCATTATTCTTCCACCGCCAAGCACGGGCTGACGCGTGGGCCACACCTGCGTCGGAGCGAGTCAAAGAATGGATCTCTGGCGCACCTGTTGTGACACATACACACACACAAGCCTATGTCAGTCTCCTCCTGCATGCCACACATGCACACACTCCACATGCCACCTGTGTGAGGAAGCCATATCAATTTTAAGGAGCAGACGTGATCCCACACATGGTCATTACGTCAACAATCTCTCTCCGGGCCTTTTCTCATTACAAGTAATTTACTCTCAATCTCAGACAAGAGGGGTACGTCTGATTGGCCGAGGGCGGTCCAGGAACAAACTGAGAGCATCACAACACACACGCAACAGACGTGGATCAAGCATGGGTTTCAAAAAGGTTCTGAAGAGATTTTAAAAAAGGGCCTTGAAAGCCCTTTAAAAAGGTGTACAAACAAATAAAGGCGAGAGTGTCATAAGCCGACCAGATGGGTGTTAATATGTGCCGTAAAAAGACATGCAGGCAGCGTGAGATCCATGATCCCACATGACAGGGGACAGGACTTTCCATTCACTGCGGGTTATCCAATCTGTCTTCCTCCTGTTTCATCACCAGAGCTGCAGGCAAACAATTTACATTTTGCCCCGAACGCGCTCACACGCCGTTCATTATATGTCAATTAGTTTCTGCTCGGCGGGGACATTAAAGAGGGCCATAATGAGGAAGAAGAGGTTTGGTTTAAACTGATAAATAAATAAACATCAAGATAAATAAAAGGGCAAGTAAAAGGGGGAGAATGGTCTCGTCAGTATCAAACACGAAACAAATTACAACCCGAGACCACTTGTAAATATCAGAGTCTTTGATCTACACACCAAATGGGTGATTTGGTCTGTGGGGGAAATAATGAGTATGTGTGTGTGTGTGTGTGTGTGTGTGTGTGTGTGTGTGTGTGTGTGTGTGTGTGTGTGTGTGTGTGTTCGTGCGTGCCCCCGGTCATGTCGTTATTTTATAGACGGGACTGAACTGAGGCAAAGCTAAGCTCACTAGTAAAAAATGCAGAGATGCACAATTACAGATCGCTACATTCACTGACTAAGCGGGTCTGGTCAGCTTTGCAGGTCTTAGACGCTGACTTTCTAATAAAGCAAACGCCGACTGAAGATACCCCTGCTGGAATGAAAAAAAACTAAACATTGCAACATCGTGGTTTCATTAACCTATTAAGGCCGCATGTGTGCCGTGTTTGTGTCCTTTTGTAGGAACATGGCAGACTGCAGGAGTTTCATTACATGTCAAGAAAACCAGCTAGACTCTTCGCTTGAGGCAATTTGACGGAGTGTACCTTAATGAAGCATCTGCACTTGGGTGAGCAGAGGTGCAAGCTAAAATAATTACAGTATAGGCCAAATTTAAAAAAACAGGGGGTAAAAAAACAAACTGATGACTGCATGACTGTATCCACTGACATGTGCATCTTACAAAGAGGTCTTACAGTAAATTAAGTCTGTGTACCACTAATGAGATTTTTTTTTTTTAAATCAATTTTTCAAGATTTAAGAAATGTAATTGTTAAGTTTCATATCACAGTTTTATGTGTACAGGAGTTAGGGGATGACATCATTCTTCAACTCCGTTTTGAGAGCGAAATTATGCCTTTGTGAGGTTGAGGTCAGTGTCTACGAGTCTCCATGCCCCAGAGCCCCAAAGTCCCTCTAGATAGAAATCCCTGCACTCACTTAAAACATCTTCTTTGTTTGTCATCTTTGTAGTTATTGGTATTTTTCACTCTGACTAAATAGTGACTCTGACTTATAATATTTCCGGCTGCTACACCTTGATGCATTGCAGGACTTGAAAAGGCCCAAGGTCGGTGGAACCTGCCCGAGGCTTGTGGAAGCTCCCAGCCGTCGGGTCTGCCTGCTTGTCTGCACTTTGCTTGGCCCAAGACGAGCTCTATGGTGTGGGAAAACCCCAGGACGGAGGATTAGACTAGAGAACAGGGGATTTGCTGGGTAAAAGCTGACCTCTGACATGCATACAACAGCCTTTTGATTCAACAGATCAGCTCACTCTTTTTTTTCCACCCCCCGGACTTTAGAGTCACTTAACTGAAGTCACACTCACTGTCATGGCCAAACCGGATAACATGGGATCAGTTAAGTGACATACGATTGACGAGACAGCCGTCAGCATCGAATACCGCCGACTGCTTGAAGGCAAAATCACACATTATTTCTGTTGAATCATCCCCCGAGACTGTCAGTCAGCGAGTCTTGGTCATTTTAATCGTCCTCTGATAAACTGGCGCAGATCAAATGTTAGACTGCAGTCTCATTTTTGATTTCATTTCCAGCTGTTCATTTTTTTTAACCCCAACCCACTAGGCCATACATATTTCCAGTGTTGGGTATCATAGACATAGTCAAAGCTAATTTGAGCTCTTTCGACATCAAATTCGAGAAGTGGAGCAGTCTGTCTGCTAGCCACAACTTCAAGAGTATCAGATAGAGAAATAAATCACAGAGGGGCTTTACAATGAAAAAGCTACCTTGCTGGCGAGTTACTCTGCTCTCTTGTTTCACAAGATTTTCAAACTTTAGAAATCGAAGGCATGCCTCCTCATCTTGAGCACTCTTGGGGGCCAAACTGCTTAGTGAGGAATGAATTAGGAACATTTCTCTACATGTATATCTGAGGAGTGCTCTCCACGGAAGTCTGGTTTTGATTCTTTCGATGCATGTCTGTTTTATGTTTCACAAGGGGAAGTTAATCAACTGTCACTGCCACAAATGCAAATGATTTGGTATCTTGTGAAGCGGAAGATTCTACCACTGATTGAAACATTTGTTTGGATAAATTAACCTGCAGGAAAGCAAAGGAACACTTGAAACAGAGATCACATGAAAGGTTTTTTTTATTGAAGCAACTGAATTCTGAATAAGTCATGAGAGGTGAAATTATTTTATTGAACCACAACCAATATCAACTTTAATTCCTTGTGAGTGTCAATAATGCCAATACAACACCACCTGTGGTTACTGAGTGTTGGTGATCACGAGTAGAGGAAAAAAAACATCAAGTGTCACATCCGGTAAGCAACACCAGTCCCTTTGTTCCTCAGTTGTATTTTTCCACAATGCAATTCAAGTCAGTCTTGTTAGTTCTGCATCTGTTGTCATACTGATAATGCGGTACTCATCTGGCCTGTTGTCAAGGCAGCAGAAAACTTGCAGAGCACTCATCGCCTTGGCAACTGGTCAACTTTCACAAATAAACTTGGCCAGATGAGTGATAAAGAACGATGTAGAAGAGGGAGCGAGTGAGAGGACGACTGCAGTGTTCAACTATGCAGAGCTCTTAAGCAGTTAAGCCGCCATAAGCAAAGACGGCACCATTTTGCCCAGTAAAGGCGATGATGGCTTCTATCTTATTGTTGAGGTAACCTGTCAGGTGTGCGCTTAACCGGGTTTCCATTCCAAACCACATCAGTCCTGATGACTCAATGTCTCTGCCTGCTCTAACAGCCTTGTACCTAGTACTGGAGGTTGCTTATTATGGTATAATAGAATTTGCTTTATTAGCCTCAGAAAAATCGGTGGGCTAGCTATTAGTAAAGAAGCTACAATATGTGACTTAAATATTTTTTGGTTTAATTTGATGCGGATGGGAATATCTGTGCGACTTGTCTTAAAGATTGTATGAAATGAAAAGACATGGCAATAGGCAAAATTGCAGTCTGCCAACCAACTAATACTATCACCATTGCTTAGTCCAGAAGCTTAAGGTCTGAATTTCATGGCAAGATACTGAAACCCATTGAGATTGAGTAAATCAATAAATGCCTTAACTGTGGCGCTAGAAATCACCCATCAGTATAGTCCCATCAACCTATTTAATAATTGTAGATATTTGTTCGCAAAGAGTGAAACAAATACAATATGCTGTATGTATTTTTAATATATATTAAGTAGAGGATAAGAAAAATCTCAGTAAATCCTATGTATTAGCTCAGGCATTTGGCAGAGAAAACTGGCCATACCTCACAGGTTGTGTTTTTTTTTTTTCCTCCTTCCTGCTTCCTGTCCCCTTCCATTCTCTTTGCACCTAGATCATTTGACAGATACCTGTACAGCTTGGCAGCGAGAGCCTGGTCCACTCTCTCATCTATGAGACACCAGCTTCTCTTAAGAGCCTCTCTGCTATTAATATTCCCTCAAACACGCAAACATGCACAAGCACACACACAGACACACCAGCTTTAAGAAAAGCCAAACACACAACAGAGAGTGTCAGCGAACCAGTTGAAGAGAAGCACAACAGCATCACAGCTCATCCAGCCTATTAGATTCAAGCTTGACTCATCCAGAACTGCGAACAGAACCCAGACGACACCTCGCCCACTCCTCAGATGACGACAAATAACACGCAGGCACATACAGACAGGAGGAGGAAGCAGAGATTGATAAGAAAATCAAAAGAAGGTAAAACTTTTTAGTTTGAACCGACTAAAACGACCCTGTCGCTCAAACAATACAGTCTGCGGAAGTCTGGTCTTCAAGGCCTCAAAATAATTCATTTATGCTCTTTGACCGAGTGGCAGGGTGTGCCCTCTTCTCAATATTAGACAGCAACAGTCAATTCTCTCAAGTCAATAAGCTACTTACGCCAACCAATAATCAACATGCACGGTGAATCAATAAGCCAATCAAATACTTTAACACTGCAGAGTCATCAAGCCCCTCTTTCGCCGTTAGGACAAATGAGGCTCTGCTTCCACTGGGATTTGAGGTCTGTAATGAAAATAGGACACATGATTGATGTAATGGGAGAGTCGGAGCCTGTCAGCATCTCATATAATTAGGAGGTTACACAAACAAAGATCACGATTGGTGTCTGAGAGAAGGACCCGCTCGTTTTGACACGAAAATATTCTGCTTTATGCATCAAGCTGGCAACTTTGGCTCGACTTTTGCTGTTGTACAATAGTGACCTCTTTTGGCTGCCGTGGATCTGAGACATAAGGCAGAGAGCGATCCTCTTCCAAAAATCCCCCCACAACGGAGAAAGTCCTCCAAACACATGAAATCCATTTAGTGGCGTGTTTTGAAAAACCACCATGTTGAAACGGCTCTGATCACGGATTGTCTCTTACACATACAAGCACACACACGGATGGGAACAGGTGGCTGGACAGAGACAGTGAGAGAGAGAGAGTGTGTGTGTGNNNGGGGGGGGGTAAAAGAAGAGCAGGAGAGAATCAAAGAGAGCTTTGAAGTGGTGCACTGCTTAAACCTCTCGCTTCATTCAATGTCTTTAAAGTGGATGGATGAGGAGATGCATGAATGAATGGTTGTGAGACGGAAGACAGAGGGGGCCCGGGGATGGGGGGTGGGGGGTGAGACGAGCACTTAGGACAGACACTAGGGGCAAAGACTATGTCGTACTGTGCGGTAAATAAAGGTGGTGGATTAAAATGGGGATACTGTATCTCTGCGTTTATGCATTGAGTGCTGACAGATCGGCAACTGTTTTGATAGTTGATCAAATAAAATTAATTTATCCAAAGGAGGGTCATGCTTCATAGATGGGCTCCAAGCCTTCATCTACATTTTATAGACCAAGAGTCGATTAACAGGTGAATCTATTGTGAAAACGATTGTTGCAGCCTCACTTGTATCAAGATGATACAGTTTTGCAATTATATGACCACGCTGGTCATATCATTGCAGCAACCGCTTTATAGCACAAGAAATGTTTGATTTTAGAGAACCTTTGATGAAATAATTAATGTAATTCAATGGAGTGTTTTCACCGGACACTGAGATAAGATCAGCAAATGTGTGTTTATCAAGCTTGAGCACCTGGTGGGAGAGCATGGGTCTCATACAACAGGACCTGAATTACAATCACCACAAGCTGAGAGGGAGTGGGGCTCCTAACAAATTGAAAACTGCAAGTCTTCAATCACGTTGTGCGAATGAATCAGTGACGTTCCTCTGTTCAAAGGAGAAACAAAGACCAAAATTAATTAGCAGCTTTAAAGAAGCGCAGTAATACTCACTAGAGTGCACGAGCCAACAGGGATGACATGAATTAACTATTACCGGGGTGGGCGGAGCAGGGAGTTGTATCCCTGTGCACAGTAAATGCTACCTTTCTGCGTGTGTGTCAGCGATGAACCGGTATCCCTTTATTTGCGCCGACAGTTCAAAGGCAGCTAAGCACGCTAAGCCTTCATTAAGGCATGGATCAGCACCAGGGCAAAAATCGGGGTGAATTAGCATCGCCAGCGCACAAGTCAAGGGGAATTACAGAGGTTTTGCTAATAAGGCCAGGGTGAAAATTGTTAGCACCATGTGTTGCTTACACTTAAAGTGAAATAAAATAACAGGAACATAAAAAAGGTGGTTCCATGGATGCGATACTGCACTGTGCTAAGGAAGAATATTCATATTTGCAGCTGAATGTGATTTTCAAGGTAACAGTCTCATCCAGCAGGTGGGAAACGAGTCTCTCTCTCCCTCGCTCTCGCTCTGCCTCAAACCCTAATTGACTCTTTTCAACTCTCTGCACTCATGCCTCATCTCCATGCCGACTTACTCGGTATAAATATCTCTGTATGCATAAGTTCAAGTTTGAGTTGCTGTTTGGCTTTCAAGAAGTGAGACAAAGCAGGCTGATTTCACTGGCAGACGGTGAAAGGCGGCAATTAAACGCAGCTCGGAGCGAAATTTATCACCACACAATGAGCCCATAAGTAGGAGTTTAAAAAGCAGCACAGCACATACATACCATCTTCTGTGGGGGACTAAAGGGCTTTTTCTGATGCCTATCGTTCTGAATCCAAATGCATGAGCACCTGTTAGAGATGACCTTGATAAAGGAGGTGGAAAAAATACTGGAGATTGAAGTGGCCGACGTTAATGCAGGAGCTGCTGGGGAACAGTGCACAGATTTAAACAGCTGTCCTGTATAATAAACCTCCACGGAGGCAACGCAAAAGAGAATTCCATTTTTCATAAAACAGCACAAGAGATGAAGATGCACTTTGTGTTAAATGAGGAGATTATTCACTGAGTATGGAGGTTTATATTTGTATCATATATATATTTATGCTTATCCATTAATTCTCAAGAAGTGCGCACGCAAACATACATAAAGCTCTGTTGTCACATCTGGACTGATTTATTATTGAGCTTATATTAACACTAAATCTTAAAATCGCTCTTGTTATTTTTGGCATCACATAGTGGGTAGTTATCTTGGATGAAGCCAAGACTGTGGCACACACAGACCTTTTCTCTGACAAGAGCCCAGTCGCTTGACTGAATGGGACTTCAGGTTAAACGTGTTTGCCTCCTGCTGGTCAGTGGAGAGCACTTCACAACCCAGGAGGGGATGGAATGAGACGATGGCGCTCTTGGGAGAGCGTGCAACTTATTTTAAGACTTTTTAAACAGAGGAGGGGGAGATTGTCTTAGCGTAATGTGGTGCATAATTCAAAAGTACGAGTCAATGGAATAACAATGAGGGGAGACGTTTTGGTCGGAGTAAAGCTGCTTATGAGAGAACTCTTGAAATGCGCAGCTCATCCCTTCTGCAACGCAGTCTAAAAATACACAAACAAGATCATCTACAAATAATAGGAACAAAAAAACATGCGATGGAGAGAAAGTGCAGCCAAATATACATAACCTCCGCATTCCCAGAGACAAGGGTAAATACAGTATTTGTTGGATCTGTGAATAGGAATAGATTGTGGAAGAAACTGTGAAAAAAGGAAGCGTGGTGGTGAAAGGGCAGTCAACACACAATCCGTCTGAGGTGAGAAAATGACTCTTGGCAGCAGACCATAGAGTCTCTTCGCTCTCTCATACCTCGTGCCGACCTGCTCCTGGTGACAACAGGGGGGGAAAAAGGGACGCGAGACAAACAATCGGGATCATTCCGCTGAGTGCACGGTGATCACCCCGCACAACTAATGATGCAGGAGGTACGGAAAGTTACAAAGGCAATTACAAGCGCAGAGGAGCAACCCGACACCTCACAGGGTTTCTTTTTACACATCCGGAACCCACCTGGCGGATCAGGTGACACTACGCATCCATCTCTCCTCTAACCATGAAGCAGACATCCTTGTTCTGCAGGCGAAGGGAGGGGAGGGAGGTGGGGGTTGGGGGGCAAAGACGGACACATGTGCCCACGTAAACACCAGCCCTGCACACGCATCCCCTCATCGCCTGCGGCTTCAAGAGGTGACGTGATTATGCGCTGTATCTAAACCAGATGAGGTGGATGATTTCCTCTTTCTGGATGGAATACAAAACACCCAACTGGCCAACGAATCGTCTGCAACAAAAGTGAAAAAAAAAAAGCACCAGCATGAAAGAAAACACACATCCAGAATATCCAATAAAGCGTTATCTCTCATCGCAGAGCGTTGACATGCCGAGGCCGCTCGGACGCCACGCACACTCAAAACTGATGAAAGCTGATGAAAAAGCCAACCACAGTGAGAAAAAAAATGAGGAAAACGACTGGGTTTCGGCTGTGGCATCTTTTTAATATTACCCCTGACTCGTGAATTTTGATGCCAGGAGGACTTCATTGGAATTCAGCAGCTGACCGCCGAGTCCCTTTGGATTACCGCCGGCTGCGGGCTGCCTGGAGCATCCTCGTTTCCGTGACC
The DNA here is from genome assembly GCA_903171835.1 of Mullus surmuletus. Classification (NCBI taxonomy): domain Eukaryota; kingdom Metazoa; phylum Chordata; class Actinopteri; order Syngnathiformes; family Mullidae; genus Mullus; species Mullus surmuletus. Next base: position 32,249 of record CAESWR010001140.1, on the reverse strand, counting down.
GCCATGCGTAATCATCCGAATCATTATGCTCAAATCAAATGTGCTGTCTTCTGTCTTTAAGGTGCTGGGATTCAAGCAGCGACAAGGGGGGGGCTGGAGACAAAATCCAGGACAGGCAGAGGGAGCGATCATCGGAGGGAGATGGGAAGGGACAAGTTCAGCCTGATGCGCTCTGAGAGCCCAAAAGGTCAAAGTATGATTTATATCAGGGCTTCTCCGCTCCCTGGGTTTGCATTATCTGTGAACATCCATCATATATCACATGACCCTGCTGTCCCGTCAAAATATTACACCTTTGAGATAAATCTCCCCGGAATGACAGAGACAAAATGTGCCGTTTCCACAATAAAAAGGCCTGGTTTAACAAATCATTTTCCCCTTGACCGACGGAAGTGCTACTACATGCTGCAGATGTTTTTCGTTTTTATTCTTCCAGCAGGCCCCGGGAGAGAGAGACAGCAGGGCGGGGAGTGTTTACATCCCTGAGCTGATGGAAACTATCAGGCGAGGAGGCTTAGCATCACCATGCCAATACACACGCAGCTTTAGTGGTAAATCTGCTGAAGTTCCTATTGTGAGGCGCCGACCACCAATGGCTTCTTTCTCTCTCCCTTTCTAAACTTACACCAAGTTTCCCCCCCTCCCCCTTTCTTTTCCCCCTCCTGTGCCGAAAAAAAAGAAGAAGCTAAAGCCATTCATATGCCTTTTTGGCGCAGTGACATTTTTATTTGCCAGGGTGTCTTGTTAACACGGTGAATAGCCGGGCCGGGACCTGTGTTATGCAGATGGGTGCGGGTTACCGAGGGGACAGACGTCAGCGAGCCATTCAGGCCCGGGTTAAAGCTCAACCTCGATCTGCGGCCAGCCTCCTTCATGGCTCCTCTTCTCCTGTCTCCCCCCTACCCTCTACCCCTGTCACCGTCGCTTTTAGCCAGCTAAAGTTTCGGCGGCAGCCCTGTTGAGCACAAGG
>CAESWR010001139.1:123345-141195 GCA_903171835.1 Mullus surmuletus | reverse complement strand
CACACGCCGCTTTTCACCGGAATATTCACAACAAAAGCGATCCCCGGAGGATCCGCGGCGGGGTAAACACAGCACCCTAAAGAACCCACACGCCCGGAAACCCACCGAGAGACAAACACAAGCGCGCCGTTCGCGAACACCGATCTTACCATTTTTGTTGTGAATCAGAGCCACATCACACTTCCTGCTCTCGCTGGAAGTTACGTAAACGACGCGCTGACGTCACGGCGCGCGCGACTCCGGCTTGTGCTGATTGGCGGGAGCGAGGGTTGAAAGGTGAGAGTCGCGTTTGACGCTGTCGGAGGGGGGAAAAGAAGTAAGAAAGCTACTGTTATTTTTGCACAAATTGCCTCTTTTTTTAGACACCGCAGTGGTTTTCCTGTGCTTTACCGGAAGTCTTACAGAGTGTCTTGTGTGAATGTTTCGAGAAAATGTGTGTAATGTTCACTGCAGCAGTTCAACCAGTCGACCCACTGATGTCACCACGCTGGAGTCTCCAGAGCTCAGTCCAACACACAGGGGAGGTGGTTTGGAGAAGGTCAGACATCACTTTATGGTGAATTAAAGTCAGACAAGTGGGAGAAATAATAGCAAATGCAGAGGTATTGTACTAATGTACTGATACCACCGTGTTCAGCCATTATCTTATTATTTGTTAACCAGGAAATGAAGCTTCTGGTTCTACTTTTTAAGCAATTTCTTGTTTTAGTTTGACATTTTATTCACACTGAATATGGGGCAAAGACGCTGCCCGCCCAAGTTTTAAAAATGAGGTAAATCTCCAAATTCTTTCTCATAATCATCAAAATGACAACAAAACAAAACAGCCACTCATTATTTAGGATCATCTTGGATTGTGATGATCCAAATTTGAGTACAGTAGCTTAATTATCTGCAAGTTGTATGCAAAAGTAAATGTAGCAGCGCCCAAAATGCAGAACCAAATATCAAAATTTGGACCTAAGCCGCTGCCAGACCTGCTTAAATAAGGGTCAGGAAAAATCAATATTTTAAAGACTGACAAGTCGGTATATTTTTCTAGCTTCAAATCATAGTCCTTTAATAAGCCCATATTCAGTCAACCCTTTAATATAATCTTTCATACCAACCGATAAACATCGGCCACTGCCAACAGTGAATGCCATTTAATTTCGATCAGCTGACTGCTGCCAACGATTATAAGACAAAACTGACGTACGGCTGATATATCGGTGCGTCCCTATCTGCTGTCGTAGATCACCCCCTGATGACGCGAGTGTGACATTTTTGCGGTCCACTTCCCTCTCAAAGTTTTCACAATGGAGTCCCCTCCTTCTAAATAGCCACACCAGCATCTTGATTGCATTTAAAGCGTGTTTCACAAATCCCTCTCAACTCTTGCTTCCCAGACACATGTAAGGAGAAGTCTGTCAGATTGTTAACCACACATAAATAACACTGTGAATCACGTGGACAAAAATCCGTTGTCACGTAAAAAAAAGGTCTTTGAGTGTCTAGTTTTAAAGTTAGTTAGTTAAGCCCTTAACCAGATCAGCTTCACTCGGCTGTGGTTTGAAAGTGGGAGATCATGATGGCGCACCGTGTCCCACAGTGTCAATAACAAGAGGAAAACCTCATTCGATCGGTGTTGGATGATTTGAATTCTTGTCGCAGGCAGAGGAAGTCTTAACCAAAGGGGACGACAGTGGTCACGCAGCTTTCAACCCAAACGTGAAATACGACTCGCGCGAATTGCAGAGCATGTTGGGAATTTAAAGTTAAATGAGCCGGTGTTGTGTTGTCACTGGCCATATTGTTCCTGGACTCTGAGTTTACCCTTTTATTTCAGCAGCTTCTATTGAAACCCAATGCCATGTGAATATCCGAGATTTGAAAATGACATGTTATTGAGTGGCTGTATCCGGGGGTTAGACATTTCATACAGCTTTATGCTTACGCAGTAAAAGCTGTGGCGTACCGCTGTTTGCTCCAGTAGATTGCAGATTACATTTTATATGCAATCAACCGCTGCAATGATGCCGTTTCTTTGCTGTGTTTGAGTGACTGAAGTCGTATTTATTCCTTTTGTGATTTCGGTGGAATGTAGGATATGTATACGCCTGATCTACATCGCTGCGAACAAGGCCATGCTGCTTCCCCGGCTAACTTCCAGCATCTGCAACTCATATTTTTAACCTTAGAAGCGCAGATATTCGCACATTTGTAAGGCTCTGTCGGCCCGAGAGATCGAGATGTCTCTGGAGACAAACTGCCAGTGATATTTGCTTGAGATATCCCACAACTTCCACCTTCAGGTGACAGTAAATCTTTCACGCTATACGGACTTTAGGAAAATGCTTGAGCGTGAAGGAAGCACACTTGTCATCCTGGATGGAGCGTGACCCTGACCCAAAACCACTCCATCACACTCCTCTGGTTGAAGCATGCCGCCTTCCACTTCTGTCAGGTTTTCATTCATATTTTCTGCAGCCCTGGTTTTAGCCAGGCACAGTATTCTGATGAGCTATTTGATGAACTCTACTCACGCTCAAGAATGAAGAAAAAGTTGTGGCAGAGCTTGCTGCTGGTCGGAACACCATTACAATAATCCCTTGCTGGCAAGTCAAATGTGGAAATTGGAGAAACCATGGGGGAAAGTCCAGTGAAAGGACAGGTAGAGGATAGTGAGAGGGGCTATAACCTAATTGTCAGAGGCCATTAAGGAGACAGCCGAGCACCTTCTACTCTGCATGAAATCAAACTCCAGATTCGCAATTACAGACTTTCTCCACGGCTGATGTCTCTGCAGAATTTGCTCAGCGCTTCCTCAACGCGTGAGTTATGTCTCTCTGTTTTCATACGTGGCCGGGCTGGAGAAATGACGATGAAAAGGTTGAGCTGAAAGATTACAGACAAAAAGAGATTCAGGATAAAGGCGGTGTGTCAAGGCTGTGCAGGAGCTATTGTTGATGATTTAAGCATTCCAGTAATCGTGCACGCTAATGGAACAGATGCTAACAGGAAGACTTGGGGTGGACTTTGAAGGTTTTGTGCGGTTCGCCATTCCTAACAGACAGCACTGTTTGTTTAATTGGAGTGTCCTTCTGTCATTACCACAGGGTCATCGTCCCCTCGCACCAGATGTTACAGTTACTAATGAGTAGCCGGGCTCACTTTATGAGGTTAAAGTTGAACCCTTCAGCTCCCTCATCTTGCTTCGCCATTTCGTCCAGCCACACCCCTTTTCTTGAAGCACAAAGGGTCAACTTTAATCTGCTGCGAGGCTTCTTTGTGCATGTGCACATGAACATGCTGTGGTATGTCGGTGTGCGAGCTGGTGGGGGGGGGGTCACATGCGCTCTGTCAGCATCTACACAAAGAGAAATCCACAATAAACGACACGCTGTCACATCATAACTCATAGCACGGTGTCCGAAGGCGCTCATTTTCATTTTTCAAACATGTCCAGCTCGGCCAGCTGCCAATTTAGCTGTCCTTTTCCCTCCATCTACACACTCTTTGCCCTGTATTTAAGCCGGGATGATGTCCAACTCACCTCTCACTTCACGTGGAAGCAGTAATCACATGTTCTGGCCTGGACATCCGTAATCAAGTAAAAGTTTCTCTTGGATATCGCAGCAGGGGAAGAAAAAATTGCCAATAAACCAAGTAAAAGGACAATTTCATGGCTCATATTGTAATCCCTAGATCAACATCTGTTGCGAGGCTACATCTGGCAACTATAACAGTTACAGTCACTCGGTTAGGCAAGACATTTCGCCTGAGGGCAAGGTGACATTACCAAAGAAGCTTTCTCAGGACTCCCGGTAACAAGTTTCGGAAATATTAAGCAAGATACTTTGCAGTTTCGTCACTGTGATCTAGAATGTCTGTGTATAGATTTCTTTGATAGATAACTGGCTGCTGCATGAGATAACTGGTTGCTCTTTCTTAACTTACACCAATCTGGCAAGGTCGGTTTTGGTCGTGACCTGGAAGGAGTGCGCCTTCCAGGTCGCTACATAATTCCTGTTTATAGTTTTGCCACCCCATATTTTAAAAAATATAAACTCAAGCACAAGTTTCATTCATTCTCAGCTCCAATCTTAAATCATGTGTTGTTTGACAGTAAATGGGTTTAAGACATTTAAACCCACTTTCTCAAATACATGTGATTTCGACCTTTGAATTAAAAGTTAACAATGAATAAAAGACATCACACCGAGGTTGTGTTCCATTCATCTTCCTCGCAGGATGTAATTACGTTGCTGGTGGTCAGTGAGCCCACGCTCCCAAACACAAACTTGCCAAAATCTGTTAATCTTCGTGTGGTCCCACTGACTCATTGAGACCCCCTGATTGGATACGCACAAAGAGCTTTTATTACCAAATCCAAGTGCTGAATAAGGCATGCTGGCGCAGAGAGAAAGATCATCATGACCTTCTAACATCGATTGAACACAACGCAGAAAATATTGCATTTCCTGAGTTCTTGTCTTTGATTGTCTGCAGGTCCGAGGGTCCGACATGAGTGGGACGGTGCGACAGATCGCACTAACCAGCGACCCGGGTACCCCTTATTTCCTGCGGGTGGACTGGGCTGCAGACTTGGGCGCCGGGTTCACGCTAGCGCTCATTGATGGCAGCTCTGCGTGGATCGGTGAAGGTACACGACCTCAACCACTTGCATCTTTTGAATCCTGGCTAGTTTTAGGTTGCCGCAAGCTCCGGCAATCCGTCCTGTCCAAGGTGTGCAGGCACCTGGCTGAATCCACCTCATAATATGCTAACTGTCCTTTAATGCGGGGTGGGGGGACAGCAATGACCTTGTTTTCCATCCCTCTTCACTTCTTTGCTTCAGCGTACAGGTGTATAAATTAGATTCAACACTACAAGGCTTGTCTTTGTATCTATAGGTCTTTGTCCAGTGTGTGTGTGTGTGTGTGTGTTACATATGCACATAAGTACGTTTTCTCTGGAAGGACACCTGGAACATAACTGCTCCTTAGTTTTCTATTGCTGTCCATCTGCAGAGTTGACAGGCAGAGATGGGGTTGTGACAGCTATGTGCGGGCTGCCGGGGTTGTCTGTGTCTCTGTGTTTGATGTGTTAATTGGGACCCTCAACCCCCGTGCGAGCAGCTGTGCAACAGCTGATGACATTCCCCCCTCGGCTGCTCCCCATGCGTCCCTTTAAATCACCTTTCACGTGCGCTCATGCGTTGCTACATAATTCCTGTTTATAGTTTTTTTTTCTTCACAGTCTGCCATCATCTCTTTGCACTCTGTCCACTTAAAAATGTAGCCAAAAAATGTGAAAAATGTCTCTCTTTTTGCACCTAGTTTCAGAGGACGAGGTGACGAGGGAAGCCGGTGACATGGGGGTCCCGAGAGAGAAATATGTTAAGGATCTCCTTGGAGCACTGGTGGGAGGTGAAGAGGAGAGGGGAGAGGGAAGAGGAGCGAGTGACACCGAGGCGTACTCCTTCCAGCTCGCCCCAGATCACTGTCGTCTCTCGTATCAGAAGATGCGTGACGGTGACTCGGTGAGCAAACTAATTGGGCCAAATTTAATTTGGCCCAATTTTCTTTCCACCTTTCTCATAATGAGATGGCATTCATGTAGATAGATCGATTGATGTTTAGAATTAAGTTTACATCAGCATCACTAGGCGACCAAACATGGCGACCATTGAGTCGTTAAGTCCACTTCTCTTTTTTGCTATTGTCGTTTAAAAATGCTTGTCGACTGATGTGCAGTGTTCAAACTTTTTAAACTCTTATTGAAATGGACTTTGGCATGAAGTGTATTTGGATACCATGACCCTGGTGTCAAAGCATCAGAGCATTAGAATTGCAAACCAAGGGTGAGCTGAGCTCCAAAAGGGCCAGTGTGGGATCAACAAGGATCCTTTAAAAGCTGTGAGTCATTTAAAACTGAAAGGTTTATGGCTGGAAATGGTGAGATGAAAAGACTAATATGAGGAAGCTGCTTCATAGTGTGGATTAGTTGTTCATCTTGAATTCCTCAACATCACGCACCCCCAGCACTGTTCCCTCAGGATAAATGCATGTAACGACATACAACCAAATAGAAAGGAAGTCTTAATTTTTACAGGGGGGCTGTTGGGAAGATAAGGTTTATAGTCTCCACATTTCTGCAGAATTAGAAAAGCCTGGGTGCCTTCGGGCCGCCGTGGACAAAGCCGCAGATAGAAATCATTCTGGTTGTTACTAGTCAGCCAATAGCACAGTAAGAGATTGTGCTCTAATGGCCACGGCTTGTAAATGTTTAGGGAAAAGGGTCTTGCTGATTGAAAGATTGTAAAATAGCAAGGTGGAGTAAGCTTCCATTAATGTAAGCAAGAGGTTGGCCACATCAAAGCACATCTGCTGTTAAATTTACGCAGCAGTCGTGGAGCGAAATGAAAAATGTCTTGAGGTTCATGTCAAAGCACCACGGCGCTTTGAATGACAGCTTTGATGGAGCGCAGGTCGCAATGCTCGCAGCGGACCCCGGTGTTACTCTTCCCATCTCTTGGAGGAGGCCGTTGCCTCCAGGGAGCAGGTCACCTGGGGTCCTGGGACTGCTGTGCCGGCAGAGCAGAGCAGAGGGAAAAGGCCAGGGGGTTAGGAACACTGTAGACCGTAAAACCCCCTGATTTATGGATAGGGCCGTCGCAATCTAACAATGTGGAACAACACTTGATTAGAGCCTTTTCTTTTCTTTCTCCAACTCCCCCTGGCTTTCTCTGCCTCTATGAGTGTGTGGCCTATGTACGCAAGTGTGCCTGTGCGTGTGTGTCCGGACATGTACAGACATACTGTCGGACAGATTGCCTGGCTCTCAGCTATTGCAAAAAGACTGTTTCTGCTGTATGGGAAGTGATTCATCCCATATCAGGGTTTGGCTCGGCCCTTCACAAGGTTAAATCCAATAATCTATTCGGCCTGAGATAGAAGTTCTTCACCTCGCATTTATAAAGTTCCATGAGCTTCACTTGATGATGTTTTTAGGAAGCAATTTTGATTGCACAAAAAGAAAGAAGCTTATAAAAAATGACTCACATGGATTTAATTTAAATTTGATAGACCACCCCCCTTGAAAAACTACCATTATTTCTACCCATCTGTTTTTCAAATCTGTTGAAATCAATAAGTTCGAAGCCCGCTGCACCTTGTACAAGAAATTTAGTCTATCGTGGGAAATCCTTTTTCCCAGCAGAGAAGTAAAATAGGTGTTGGAATAACAAGTCGTAGTTTTAACTTGCCGATAGTACTTTTTCCCAACATGCATTTCCTGTTTTGCGGATGCAATTTCCAGTAAAAAGAATTATGAAGTGGCGCAAGCAAATAAAAACCAGCCATCTTTGGTGACTTTTATGTCCTCTAATCGCCCCAAATTCACTGCTCCTTACATGAACAAGCGCTCACTCTTCATTCCACTTCTTTTTCACACAGTTAAAAGTGTTTGCCAAAAGGAGCGACCAGACCACACAAAATGATTGACGGCAGCCCAAGTTTGTCCAGCCCCATGTGTGTGCGGGGGAAAAAAGTAATCCATGCTCGCATTGTTGCTGCGTGTGTGTGGTAGACACTCATTGATGAATCCATGGGGGCTTTTTCTTTCCTTTTGCATTAAGTGCAAACTACCACTCATGTTTCACACCTGCTTCTTTTCTTCTCGCCTTTCCAACTCCCTCTCCCTCTCCCTCAACATGTCAGAGGTAACAAAGTGGGGCATATTTTCCCAGCCAGATAATTTGAGGGTGTAGAAACGACCGAAAATTAGGCAAGTTTCCTCTAGGAATAGACGAGAGGAGGGGTGAGAGAAAACAGGTGGCGAACTTAACCTGACATTAATATTTTATGAATATGACCCCAGAAGTTGTAATGATGAATGTAATTTGGGCGTTTGTCGTTTAAACTACCCTTAAGCAGGTGTTTTACATTGCTAAGTTAGACATCATCTCCTCCTTAATGTCGGTTTAAGTACCAATCTGTCACTCGTGGAGGAATAAATATTCCTGCGCTGACATTTACCAATGCAAGCTCTTGATGTTATTGCGGATGAAGGGCTTTGAATGATGATCATTTGGATGATTAGCGCTTTGTCTATGTGTACTTTACCTTTTAGTGTTTCTTCACATAAGCCTAAACCGTTCAAGAAAGTTAATTATACCAATAAATCAAAATCAAAAGCTGAGAAAAAGGAATAAATACACAAATGGAAATATGAGTGATGCACCTTGGAAAGATCACGTGAGTATATATGACAGTTTTTAATGTGACTTTGGTGCCGTATAAGTTACACATTATCCCAAAATGATAAAATTCAAATTTATATTGTAATGTGATAATAGTATATTATGTTCCCTATGGCCATTCTCACCTGAAATGCCTAGATGAAGAATTAAAGTCGGCTGATTGCAGTGCTGGATATCCCCTCTCTCCCTTTTCAGTTTTTCCAATACATATTTTAGGAACAAATTGCTCTCTTTGCTAAATATTCAAATTTAAAGTGCAGTTGGAAACGACCCATCCTGAGGCTTCCTGTCATTTTCTAAAAAACTGTTAGTGTTTGAATATCTTAACGTTTTATTCAGACCAGCTTGGATCCCCTAAGATTTAATTCCTGACATTTGTACTAATTGAAGCCACAGGATTTTGGATGGGCCTGGGTGGATGAGTTTTTACACAGATTGTTCAATGTTTTTTTGTTTGTCATATAAAAGTTGTTTTATAGTTCCCTGGGGATTCCAGCTACACAGTGAGACGCCACTCGCAAATCTCACTGAATAAGTCCGGGTTTCTCTTCTTCTGATTTAATTATCACAAAGACTCAAACTGCAAAATTATACAGTGTGCGTTTGTGTGTGGCCGCACGTCTATTGGCCTGCTTTTGACAACATTATTTACCAACACAAATATTTGCAAAGTGCTCAACATAAAGACTCCCTCATGTGATCCCTCGCATAAATTAATTGGATTGTCTCTGCACTGCAATGCGCCACATCTTGTTCGATGCTTGTGGGAACGTAGTTGCTATCGGGGACGGGCCGACTGCTGTCTCCCCTCACTTCCTGCTCTTTATCAGGCCGCACGCCTCTGCACGGCGGCCGACACAGCCGATGGGACGCGCCGATTCCCCACTTGATGCCCACACTTCCCATACTGAGCACCCTTGGCCACCCTCTGAATACTGTGTCTTTGTCACCGTGCACACAGCGGTACGCCCACTCACTTCCCTGTTCCCTTGGACAAAATAGTTATTTTAAGATAGAGAAAGAAAAAAAGGGGGCTTTTATCACTGATGTCCCTGCATTGAAGTTGAATTATAGCCAGAGAACCTCATCCACATCTGCCTATAACCGGGATAGTTTCATCTATTCTTGAAAGAGTAACTTCAAGTATTTTGCTTTTATTGATCACAGAGCAAAGGGGGTCAGTGTCCTCTGACCCCTGGGAATAAATGGTGGGTTAATTCTCCAGCGGAGTGTTGGACGGTACAAGAAGGAGCGCCTTTGTGTCCCTCTGTGCCCACGGTGTGTTGTGGTGTCGCTTTCACTGGGGCTGTATTCTTTTGGCCGTGTCTTCCACACCTACTTCCCTCCTTCTCCACGGGTTTGACCTTATGGTCTGCCTCGCCGTCTGGAGACACGCTCACAAACAAACAGCTTGGACCACACACAACCACAGTGCAATGTCTGACGAACGTATCGTGAAAACCAAGACTTTTTGCATTCCGATTTTTTTAAAATTCTATTTAGTGCACTTCTTTGTCAGATACTTCCAGGGTCAGGAAGACTCACTTTAGTCTTTTTTTTCTCCTTCGCTCTTTGAATGGTGAACTCAGAGCCAGAACTTAGGTTTACTGTGTCAATTTACAGGCTTAATATTTTATTGTTTTAGGGAAACAACGGAGGAGAAAAATGTGGCAGTGGACCACAAACTGCAGTCTGACCTCCCACACCTCTGGCAGAGGCTGGCAACTGTGTGCCGCCTGACCTTTAACTTTATATCAGCGTCCCCAGAGACAAGCAGAAACTCAAGAAAATAAAGTGCTTTTTTGTTGCTCCTTTTTCCTCCTTTCATAATGAGCCAAACAAGCACTCCTTTATATCTATCCATTTGGTATAAATTTGCTGCTTGGACACATTATGAGATTCAAATCTTGTTTATTGCTTCCTTCCGCTTTCATGGAGCACGGAACGTTGGAGATAAACTTCTGGGGATGTAGAACTTGTTTACGGCGGTGGGTCTCCTTAGAAACCCTGAAAGCAAAAGCAGTAAAACTTTGCTATGTAGACAAAGAAACAAACAGCAGCCGAGTGCAACCTCGAATGCTAATCAGGAGAGGTAGGCTACACCTCCGCCGCGTTAGAGCCCCGCAACTGCGAAGATAAATCGGTAAAACCAACACAGGGGTCAAGATCGATCACAGGGGCTGATTAGTGTCAACATGCAGCTCAGGGAGATAAATGACGTTTGACAATGTAGGTTTAAATGCAGACACAGTCCTGGTTATTACCTCTGCAGTGAGGTTTGTACAGTGAGCGTGGAGCATCAGGGCGTTCTTCAAAGTGTGGAAATAAGAGCATCCTCAGCATGTCAGTGTCACAGGGCCTTCACATTATCCTTTCGCACGCGTCTGATTTATTGTCTGATGACTTTCCTCTGGGGGTCCAGCAGAGATTCAGGCGCGTGTAGCGACAGGTTGAGGGGCAGCGAGATCAAAGCCATTGTGTGTACACGGATAGTAATGTGTTGTCTGTTGTAAAGTATGATTTATGGACATGAGGAGATATACTTTACCTTTAAACCAACTTTGATAATTATGACTAAGCCAGCGCCTGCCCTCCACCTGCACTCGCCTCACTGTTTCCTACCAGCAGAATACAAACACTGACTCACAGCTCCGTCGACTCAGTCAGTCAGTGACTTATGAAGCTCAGTGTCACAAAGATTTTCTCTAAATCCCCAAGAGGAGTCTGCGCTGGATCACCGTGACATTCTTATGTTTGCTCCAGACTTTTATGAGTCCTTAGTAGCCTTCGTCGTCCTGCTCGCGTCCTGGGTGGTCCACGCCCTGTGCCAATTCCATTAACAAGGCCTTTGTTAAATCGCTGATCTCCCTGTTGTGATCAGGCTGGCCTTTGGCAGCGCTGCCACTGAGTAATTGCATAATAGCGCAATTACAGCAGAACCTCGGAAGGTTTAGAGACCTTATGAAAAAATATGTTTGCAGAATCATCTCTATCTCTAGTAGGTGGTAGTGGAATAAGGAGGCATTTCCTAATGTCAGTTATCAACTGACCCAAGATGGTCTCTCAAGTTAGTTGCATACCTGTACTCATGCATGCACAACATTTCGTAAACTGTATAAAACTAACCAGTCCTTAACTGTACTGTTAATACATTGCAAAATATATGAATTTGAAACGGAAAAGGAAGAAAGGATTTTTTGCAGTATGTGGTTTTGGACCACTTTTTTAATAAGAATGCGCACACCAGACGATCCACTCAAAATGTAGAACCACAAACTTGCTGATTAGAATGCTGGTTCCGCATCGGCTGTCACAGAAACTTGCATGAGCATGCATGACTTTTGTCTGCTTGCAGCACGCAAGTATGGAAAGTTTTGACTGAAAATCTTTAAAACCTTGCTGAAATAATGGAATCATTACGCTTCTATAGTTTGCAGTGTGAAATGTGCTACACAGGTACAGGTAAGAGCAGTAGATCATTTGAAGTACAACCAGATCAGTAGATTCCCAATACTACAGGATTTCAATTGGCGGGCATGGAATGTACCTACAAATTTGACGAATTATGAGTTCCAGCTACCCTTTAGTTGTGAACTGAGACTGGCTAATTGGACCCAAAGTTGATCTGATTACCCTCTTTCCAATAATAGTAATAGTGATGTTTAGAAAGTCACAAAGAGAGGCAGATAGTCCTCAAAACTGTGGGAGTGTTGCAAAGCGGACGTCCACTCATGCTATCGCGCTCACCAGTGGAGGGGAGAAAACAGCTGTGTGGCCTGCCAGGACAACATCAGGCTTGGACAAAAAAATGACAAGCATTTTATGAGAGCTTTTGAAGATGGCGGCTTTATTACAGTGGGTGTGCGACCTCGACGCGGCCCCTGTTAAGATTTAGCACCTCATCACCTTCTGGTTTCCCAGTGCTTTAGCAGCAGGCCATGTGAATGGGAGTTGCTGCAGAAGTTGGGAGAATCTGCGCTGGCATCTCCATGGAAACAAACAAACAAAGATTGTGCAGTTATTTAGAGTGACAGCTGCGATGAGAAGGCTTGCCTGCTGCCTTTTCTGCACCTCAGCGTGCTTCGGACGCTCAACTAAATCTAACTGTAGCCGTTAGTTACGGGGCCGGAATTTTCCAAAAGTTCACAAATCAACAAAATATTTCATGGTGTCCCTGTTTCTTTCCCGAAGCACGTTGGAACGCCTCATCCCCCGCTATGCGACTCCATGCCAAAATCCAAACCAAATGAGACATTTTTTTGTCGCATCTGAAGCCCGTCTGCGATTCTAAAGAGCTGCTGACGAGAAGCAATGGAGAGGAAACTGAGCGTCCACGTGCATAATTTACCGCTTTCCAATGAATTCGTCCTGTATTTCTCCCAGACGGATGAAAACGCTGCATCATCACATCAAGTCTCCCACTTCAAAGGGAACATGATGTAATGGTTTGTCGCACCTTCGTACCCTGGTGCATCCTTTGGATAGCGCCGAGGTGCGAGTGCTTACTCATGCTGCACCGTCAGTTGGTTCTGGAAGCTCCCGAGGACGAGTGTGTCAGATGCTTTTGCTTACAACAACGAAGTTCTCCAGCACCGGGGCAGCTGGGAAATGTAGTTTTAAAATCGTCCTACGGTGTCCAAGGATGGGTGCTAGTCATTTTACCTTTAACTAGGGGTGTCCTGATCCGATATTGATATTGGATAATTGTCCGATGTCACCAAAGAAAACAAGTATCAGATTATATCAGCCTGTATCTATATCTATACCTATACCTATATCATCATCTCCGATATAAGTTATTGAGGTTATTTTTCAGGGTCTTTATTTATTTTATTCAACTGTAGAATATTCTTATGTTTAAGGTTAGAATTTATGTAGCCCACTGGTTACTAATAAATGGGTCAGTTTTTCTCATACCTACTGTTACTGTTAATATCACTTAATCAGTTCAGTTCAGTTTACTTTATCAGTAAGTATCAGGTACATTTGGTTTGCAGTTGAGTCATTCATACAAAACAGTAAAAAACCATAAAACATATCGAGTACAAAAGAAGAAGTACATCGTCATGTCATCACCATCAATATACACTGTTAATACACATAGACCCTACAGGCTTAAGGTATACATCCAATGTGCATAAAGTGAAATAAATAGTATCTCATCATCATCACCATTATCATATCATCATGGTCGTCATCATCAAGGGTGCATAGAGTGAAATAGTAGTATGTATCTCATCATCATCATCATATCATCATGGTCGTCATCGTCCTCATCGATCAAGCCTTTTTTCAACAATCTATGCTAAGCAATAATTAACAAAATATCTGTATTGGCTGATACTATGACTGCAATATTTTTATTATATCGAAAGTGAAAAAGTTGTATCGGGAAACCTCTACCTTTAACCTTAGCGAAAGCCATCACCTGCTAGTGCAGAGGAAGAATACCTCAGTGTCTGGCTCCTCCCACATTGCTGGGTGTGAGGCCACCCACCCCGCAGAGAAACTTTTATTGCCTCAGAAACACGCCAGAAGTTATGAAAAATGCCCTGAATTATTTGCGCTCACCTTCTCATTTGCCTTCTTGTCTCCCCTCCCACCCTTTTCAGGTGCGGTTGGGCTCCGTGGAGCTCCAGCCCGCTCCGGATCCCCTCCAGCTCAACCGGGAGATGATTGGCCAGTCGCTGAAACGCAGTGTGGAACTGCGGGCGGAGAACAGCCGGCTGTTGGTGCAGAACCGCTCACTGAAACAGGAGCACGAGCAAATAATTGAAGAGTAAGAATAAAAAGAGCAAATGTGATTGAGAACAAATGTCAAGATCAAATGGAAAATGCGGATGGAGCTGCTATTTGTTTGTTGATTGTCTTTCATGCAAACTCCCTCTGCTTTTTAAATTGCGCTGCCAGCTGTTTATATGCAGAGCAATCACCCCGTATGACATCATCTCTGGTCTCCCATCTGAGAGTATTGAGGGTTACACCCAGAGTTGCAGACGGGGCTTGTGATTTATGGGAAATACCTTCAAATGATTCACACGTTTGTCTTTCATTTTGAATACCCCTGGTGTTCAACTTCTATTCAAATAGCAGCACTTTGTACAATTGTTTCTCTGCTTGTTGATTTGTTGGTTGATGAATGGAGCCTTGCCAGAGTCGGAAAATATGGAAATTATGTCTGAGCAGGGCGGAGGCACCAACATGATTCCTTTTAGCAAATGACTCTCAGAGGGCAGAAAAACAAAGATTCTCAGATTCTCAAAACATGCGAGTCCGTGAGCGCTTTTTGTCTCAACAGGCTTGGTCGTTTTGTTCGCGACAAGGAGGCGATGGAGAAGGAGATGTGCTCCTGCTTTGTCATGGTGCTCAATGAGAAGAAGGCCAAGATCAGAGGCGTGCTCGACACTCTCCGCCAGCTCCAGCAGACCGATGGCCAGCGTGGCGACGACCAGATGGAGCAAAGGTCAGCTTCCACTGAGTCTGTAATGCTTTGGCACGTTTGTAGAGTCCTGCGGGAAAAAAAAACTGGATTTATATTTTATTCTACACAAGGGCCGGGCGAAGATCTGCTCCAGTGCCAAAGAACAGCTGGAGGCCCGAAAATCCAGTTTTTCTGAGTTTTCCATCCAAAACAACTCCATATTTTCATAATTTGAAGAGTGCCATCATGATATTTCAATTATTACCTTTTCTTTTTAATTGTTCGTTCTTCATCGGAGTAAATTTTTTATTGCAATTTTTACTATGCATCCAAAAATATGCCCAAATTACCCTCAAACAAAGCAAAAGACCACTTTGAATTCTCTCTTTTGCATTTTAATTGTTACATCTCCAACTTATATGATAACTTGAAAGAAAATATGGCGCTTAACAGCCTAACTGGTCGATTAGACACCGATATGTGAATCAATCAGTGAATCTGAAGTCCCAGTGTTTTAGTAACACTTCCGCTACGTTATGCAGAACGCAGACGGTGGCTAATTTATTTTTTATGAGCGTTCTTTATTATCTTCCATCACTGCAGAATGAATGGAAGACTTTGCTCATAATTGCAGCTCATGTGTCTGGCTTTGCCACCGTCTCTTGCGGTCAATAACATGAAATATTGGATGATAATTGCCTGAAGGCCCTGCCAGCATCGCAAAGGCCGGCTCTGTGTTTTTATAAAGCCTATTCACTTGTTTTGCCTTTTTTTTCCCCTTTGTTTTTGCAGTTTCTCTTTCTGCGTTTTCAGAGATAAGCATCCCTCACTTTTTTTTGTCATTTCCTTCAGTGATAATGACAAAAGTGAAGGTGAAGACGGCAGCAAGGACAACGGAGAGGGGACACTTCAGAGCATTGAATCACTGGAGCCAACCATTCTCATCACAGGTTGGTGTTTTATCAAAAGGCACAAGAGCCCTGAAGTCCTTGGTTTTACTCACCACATGATGTGTGGGGAAAAAGTCTTTCTCACCAGCCAGATTAACCAGAAGCACCTCTCTGCTCTCTTATCACTCAGCAAAGTAAGAAAAAGCTTTTCTGGAAGGGGTAAGGCAACACCGCTCTCAAATAGATAGTGTGTGACTTTGCATGCATGTGTGTGTCTGTGTTAGATGGCCGTAGCCTGTAGGTATTGTACCACAGATTGATTATGATTATAATAATATGGGTGTCTAGTTGAAGTTGACACCCCCCTCCTTCCTAATTGAAAACTCACTTCCTATATTTAGAAGATCGATTTTGGCATGTGGAAGTCTTTGGAATGCATCTCTGTAGTCTATATCTTTGAAAAACATATAGTCATTGCTCACTAACACCCTCTTTGGCAGAATTGGCAGGTACCACAGCTTGCGAAGCGTTCGTTTTTAGGGATTTAATTCTATTCTTGCAATATTTCCGGCGCTGTCTTGCAAGCTCAGCTCTTTTGGAATCCACCCACAGATTTTCAATTAAACGTAAAATGGGACTCTGCATCCATTTTTGCCCTTATTCATATAATTGCCTAAGTGCTTCCATGTTTTCAGTTTTTTTTAAAAAATCACTGCAATGTGTTATTCTCCAATGGACGCCAAATTGGTTAGAAGGGACGACATCAAATCTATTACATGCGTTATAATTTACAATATGTTCAAGTGCTATGTACATTTTCTGTGACAATGACACACTATCAGCACAATCTGCACCACTGTTTCGCTCCCCCTCCCAACACGTCTTTGGTGGAGCAGGGCGTGCTAGTATTGAACATGGCAAATTTCCTCTCATTCCCGTTACTCCTTCGTGATGTCATAGGTCACAATCTGACTCAGTAATGATGCAGGCTGTTGGTGAAATTCACCAGTTTTAGCTTCCCTCAAAACGATTTTTACTGTCCAATAAACTTGACTGTTAATTGATTATGTAAGCTGGCTGGGGGGGGGTTGAGGGTTAAACGTAAACTTAAAAGCACACACAGACGTCTAATATCCCCTTGGGTGACCGGGTTCTGGGAAAAACTGCTGTGATTGCTTCAACACGATCTGGCTATGGGGTGGTCTTCTCAGGGCGTGATGTCACATCTTGCTGAGTCATACCCCCCCCCCCCCCCGCTCCCCCTTTGCACCCCACTAACTACAGCACTGGAGTCTTCTGGGATAACCCCACAATCGCTCGCTCAATAGCCACGTTTGTACTCGCAGCCAAAGTCGGGGTGATACAGTTGCAACACACTGATGTTGCAGTGACTTCAGCAGGTCCTGGTAGTTGGAGTGTAGCTCTCTAAAACTTGATGGTGAATTCGGGGTCCGGAGCTCAGACTTACAAAATTTGGGGTGTTTTCCTTCTCGGCCTGTCAGTGAGAAATCACTCTGCGCTTATCTCCTATTGCTTTTCCTTGATGAATTTGTCCACCTTTTCCCCGACATTCTCAGCTTTTATTAACATGGGTGTTTCCAAGATTTTCTGTGTGTGTGTGTGTAAGTGTGTATTTACACTAATTCAGCTGTCCAACAGTCTCTGGGCGGGTCCCTTGGTTTCTCTCTTGGCCATAAGCACTGTAGTGGAAACGAGCCATATATTCATGTCGACGGCTGTGACATTACACTAATGGATGTCTAATGCAGCCCTCTTGTTTATATTGCGCAGCCTTACCCCAGCAACCAATTAACCACCTTCGCAAAGATCTGAGTGTGAAACGTGCAGTGTTGCAGCGTTGCACGGGCTCAGTGAGCGCCCCTCCAGCGACTTTTGTTGTGTTCGGCTGTGCGCGGCCCCACCCGAGCGGGCTGCAGCGAGGTCTGACCCAGATCAAAAAACCAGAAAGCACATTTTTTTCATTTGCATTTTGAAATGTGTCCAAACTTCACTCACACAGTGGGTTACACATTTCCCCTCAAACAGGCTTGGCCCCAGTTAACCCCCCCACAACCGTCCCCCCTGCCCGTCCCCTCCCTTCCCCATCCCCATGCCTCGGGGCTGTGTTTTCACATCGCCAAGGCCTGATAAGGGAGAGTAATGACAGAGCAGAAAAGGAGACAAAAGAAGAAACTCTCTCTTTGACCCATTCCCTCCGGGTTTGGCATCTGATAGTGACAACATTGGAAGCGAATCACTCACAAAAAGGGGAGATAAAGATGGTAGTGGGAGAA
>CAESWR010001139.1:90768-121768 GCA_903171835.1 Mullus surmuletus | reverse complement strand
AAAAAAACGAAAAAAAAAACAGTCTAATCACCGTCTGCGGTAACAGATGTGGATTCTGACTAAACACTCGAACCCCTGTTCCTTCCACTTCTCCCATTAACAAATTTCAAACTGATTATTTTGTCGTCATTGCTGGTGTTCGCTGATGAAAACCCTCGCACACCGACGCAGACTGCCTGCGCACTTCCAGCATGCCTCTGTCACTGCTCCTGTTCTGTTTTGCCTCATCATAATGGCTTTTTCTTCATTTTGTGTCTGGCGTTGAGTGCATCATTGAGCAGAGATGAGACCCTCCCGCTGCTTCTGACCGCAGCGCTGCGTCTCCAGCTGTGAGACAGGCTGCCGTCTCCTCCAAATAAAGACGACGCGTTAAATGAAAGGGACGTGTTTGAGGTTCAGGAAAATGCACGGGCGAAAACACAAACAAAACACGGAATTGTAAAGTGCTTCCATGCTCCGGAAGTGTGGATATTTCTCCCTTTCGCCTCCCTGGTGGGTCTGACAGGGATGAATTAAGCTTCCGTTAGTGTTTGGCTTCTCCGAGGTGTCTCCCGTCCTGGACGTCCGGCTTAAACATACAGCGTGAGGTCTCCTCTCGCACAGCAGCTGGGCGTTTTCTTGCTCTGGCATGCTTCAGATCGAACTGAGTATTACTGAATATTACGCCTGGGTTACTCCTTTTCTAACCTGAATATTCAATCGTGTATACACGATCGGGATATTCCCATAAAAACATGAATTTGTGTTCTGCGCATTTTCCATTGGAAAGGAGTCTTGGTCTTTTGAGTCCAGGAACTACTAATCATAGCCAAACGAAAAAACAACACCACGCCACACTTTTGGATTGAGGAGGAAACCAATCACTTCATACGTGTGATGAAAGACACAAACATCCTGGCATTTGGAGACGCTAGAAAGTAGCGGGATAGACAGATCCACAAAAAGGGGAGTGGCAAGTTATGCCAAGCAGGGTTTGACGTTTTCTGTGCGTTGCTGGTTTGATCGGGATATCCCAATTGATTACATGTGTACAGGAATAACCCTGTTTGCTAACGCATGGAAACAGTTTATTCCGAATGTTTCAGTAACCGGAATACCCCGAATATTGACTGCATGTAAATGTAGTGAGTGACGAGCTGTGTTGCAATGTCACTTTTTTCCATCGTCATTGTCACGTCAAAGCCATGGGACGTACGAAACGACCTCTCATTTGTCGTGGTTACGCTTCCTTTAAGTCGGCCCCGAGTTCATAACATCCTCCATCCGCTTACATTTGGGTGTTGGCTGGCAAATAAACAAGAGGATGACTGCAGTGTGGAGTAACTCTCGGTCGAACTGACAGCAAGAGCCTGCAAGCTCCAGGAAAAATATCAACTTTAATTTTGCTTTTCGTATCAGTTAATTACTTGCATGTTTTTTTTTTTTTCCTCCAGTAATAGTAAGAGCTTCTCGGGCACGAAGGGCCTTTTTTTAATCTCAATTTATCACAGCAAAAATGCAAATTACCTCCAACTTTTACACCTCGCTCAGAAGCTCAGGTGACAAACTTGTTTCGAATCCTCACCTCGATACACACAGAACCAAAACAAGCAGTACCAGGCAACGGAGTTCTGGAGCCGTCCCCAGATTTGATCCCCCGATCTTCTCAGATTGTGGGAGCGATTTTCATAAAGCCAGATCGTTGTCGCCGCCATCTGGTTTGCGTTAGCCGCGGCCATTACCTGCCACCAGCTCGCATGAGAAGCTCGTCACTCCACCAACAATTGTGACGCCATCGCCCCGCAATCAGTGCTTTTTTTCCCCCCTTCTCGGGTCACGTGAGAGAGAACGCCCGTCCCGAGCGTCCTCAGGAAACGGAATTTGCTCCTGATGAACTAGGAGGACATGGCAGTGCATCCGGACCGGGAGTATGGAAGCAATTTCTGTAGACTTCGCCCCTGAGCCGGAGTTTGGCTCTGTGTGCGAGCCGAGCGAGAGTAACAACTACTGAGGGACGGTGGCCTACACCCAGAAAATAGGGTGTCACCAAGCGGGGAAACCGAAGCTGCTTTGTTGCTGCTTATTCATCATGTCTCGCTGATGTTTTCCTCCCTCTTCTCATTATGAAAATAAACTCCATGCCATCTCTCTCATTTCCACTTTCTAAACTACCATTTCGCCGGCGATGATTTGACTTCCCACTATTTTCTTGTTTTGATCTTGCCTTTTATTCTCCGATGTTCTGTGGCCCAAAGAGCCTGAGGGGTGTTTTTGCCGAAGGTTAATAGGGTTATTTTGTCTCTCACTGTCTTCACCCCCCTCACCTACTCCCTTACCTCTGCTACCAGCTTGAGGTCCTGAGGTCATCACAGTGTGTCTTCACACTGACAGTAATGAACCTACGGAGACCCGCTCCTCGATCTGACCATTCTACCTTTGACTTCTGGACCTCCCTGCTGTCTTTTAGGATTCTGATGATACCTGCCCGTCTGCCGAAGACGACGGGAGGCCGGCTGGATAATCCCACAACACGCGCGCACCGCTTTGCTAATCCCCACTGGAATGTCACACTTTCCTCCATACATCCCATCAATAAGCCATTTTATAAAGCGATGCCCAGCTCCATGTCGGAGGGTCGTTTACAGATGAGTGCATGACGCTGCACGAGGGATGATGAGACTATGTGAAAGACCAGAGAGAGGATGTACTTAACTTCTCAGTCAGTGATTCTGGAAATCTCAGAACGCTCCTGAACAGGGTTCATCCTGAAGATACCAAAAAGGGGGGGGGAAAGAAACATCTTTTGCATTATTGTACTTTTTTTTAAAAAAGCTGTTGATGTTTTATTTTTCACCAAGTTGACGTGACTGTAAATATTTGATTTTAAGTGTTAAAAAATACAGTATTTATGTTGTCTTTTGTGCACTCTCACACAGTAATGACACAGTAATAACACACAATGTTCATATATGAGGCTGAATACCTTACACAGGTCTACATTCAATCCAATAAAGTCACCTGAAAGTCTGATCTTGTGCATTTGACCTTTTTTCAGTTTTGTTTTTTCTCCACGTTTTTTTTGCATTTTCGATGCATTAAAGAAACTTCAAAGGTATTTTCTTTCCCTTCAATATCCCCTCACTGTTTCTGGAAAAGCTGTGTACAAACAGTTGTAGATGAGACGCTAAGTGTTGTGTAAGTGCAGTCGTTTGGCCGCAAAAACCCAAATTACTTTCTAAAAGACGGAGGAAATTCAAAAGTCATTGCTGTAATTACCAATTGCTGCACAGGCTGACCTACTTTATCAACGTGCATCTTCTGTGCGGATTCTCACACTTAATTTACAGGATTCTTCACAGTCTCTTCATTTGTTTGAAGACCTTTGAGAAGCTCAGAACACACATTTTCAAGCATTTTCTTTGGAGATTGTGAGTAAGTATTGGAGCAGCTCCTCCCCCCTTACCAAAGTCGGTCCCATCTCGGCAGCCTCTGTGCGCGACTGAAAGGGTTAAACCTATTTGCAAGGGAGCGCTGATGCCTGAAATTAAACGACCGCTGGCTCGCTTATCATCGTCCTTCACTTACTCGTGTGCACCTGTAGGGACTCCCGGCGTCCAGGGGAGTGACAGGAGGCTTCCTGCGTTCCCGCCGCGGCGCTGCGGCCAGACAGAGCGGCCTTTGTGCGCCCGGCGGGGCGTAATGTCCCCTCGCCGCTCATACCGTAATGTCTGAAACAACTTGGACGACAGATTATTTGCTTAATTCGGTCATCAAATATTGACTTGTATCACATTATCAGGGATTTTGGCGGCTGTGTTTGTAGATTTTTAGTTGAATCGGTTTTATCGTGCTGGTCCTGTCGGGCGACATTACCTGTCATTTCTTTAGCTCACAGTGGGCAGCACCATAGTTGGTACTGGTGGGTGGGATGGGGAAGTGGTGGGGGGGGGGGTGGCAGCACATGTGGAAGTAAAGCAGTAGGCAAGCTGAGCAAATGTATTTCATTGTAATACAAACCCAGCGGTGAGTCTTCCTGCTGGACCACTTTTTCTTTTTTACATGAGAGATGAAAGCACGTTGTGTCTCCAGATCCCGTTGCGTTTTTGCGAAGGACACGTTTGACGTTTTGACGCAAATTAGAAGCCTCGTACGAGATGACGCTTCCCCCGCCGCTCCGCTCGGTGAAGGAGCCGAGCAGAAATGTTAACGGCTGACTTGTCTTCCGGTCGTGTTGTCAGCGTGCTCGGGCTTCGGCAGTGTTTTCGCCAGTGGCAAAGACCATCCGCTTTGTTTCAAGGCCCCCCCGCACACTCTCCGTCATTAAAGCCGCCTTTTGATGGTTACAAAGCAACAAGCGGTTTCCCCTTCGAGACGCTGGTGTGAACTGATTGGCCTCATTATTTGAATTGAGGCAAAATGTTCTGCAGGTTTTTAAGAGGATGGTAGCTGAATAATTAAGCGTGTGATAATTACAACCTGCTGCAGAGCGCGTCGGGGGGAGGCTTTCCCTTCTCTTAGGCTCACGGCAGCATTGTTTAGAAATCTACATTTTAATTACACGCAAAACTATCCATGAAGGATTTATATGTTAGTGTAGATTTATTGGTTGCATTATCCGCTCTGTTGAAAAGAGTTATGTGGCTCACCCCTCGGCTCGTGATATATGCTGGCATGTGTCGCGTCACAGTTTTTTTTCTTGACTTGCAAATGCTCACGTAGATGTACAGTAATATACAGTAACCACCGAGCATTTAAAAACGTAGCGCATCCCTCCCAAGCATTTAAATGGAAGACCAAAACCAATTTTTTGCTGCAGCTTTTTCACCAAAGCATCTTTGAGAATTGTAATTTGGAACCAAAGAAACCAAAATGACTTTTTACAGTTGATTCTTCTCTCTCATGGCTGAGAATGCATTATGTTATTATCTCCACTTCCCCTTGGTCGGCGACCAAAGGATCGTCGAGCTGTCCGCATCTCTCGTGTAGGCCTAATTGCCGCCCGTCTTAATAACTGACTCACACACCCATATCTTCTGTGGTCGGTGTACAGTCAGCGGCGTGACTGCTGTGGAATTCTTCCAGGGGGGAGCCTTGGGAATTGTCAGATAGTCTGCAGACACACGTCGCAAATCACATGTTTAAATACCTTGCTCGCTCACGCAAAATGTGCCACGAATGTCAGTTGTGAAAAAAAATGTGTCACCCTTAATTCCCAGAGGTCATGTATAGGGTGATTACAGCCGGGAATGAGGTTAAAGAATTGAACAGTTCCCCCAATGATGCATCTTGTTAACAGCTATTGGCAAAGGTTTATGACGTGTGAACCGTCTGTTTCTGCTTATCGAATCGTTTTCGGTTCCTCGTCTCGCCGCCTCCCACTGTCATGTTGCTTTGGATGTAGGTTGCCTACCTGCAAGTTACTCCCGACGGGGATCCAAATCTCATTTTGCCTCGTGCTTTGTGGCTCGAAAACACCGACAATGGAAAAAAAAAAGGATAGTAAAGAGAGAGGAGTGGTCAGCGGACACAGAGACTGGAGCCAGCTGACTGACACCTGGAAGCTTCAGCTCCAAACAGTTGAGCCATTTGTCCGCTCGCCCCTCGCAATGGCAGAGTGCAACCCCTTCTTTTTCGACCCCTTTTTTCCTTTCATTTATTTTTATGTTGTTCGGAAGCTGAGCAAATGAGTGGGTGTGGCGCTCGGCTGCTGTCTGCCTGTATTTCCGTTGAAACGCAGGTTAGAGTTCGCTCAAAACAAGCGCTAATCTTGCACATTTGCATTCTGAAACGTATTCAAGGCAGCTCGGTTCCGTTGCTGCTTGCTGTCATGGACACTCAGGATGTGAATTAGTCGGCCATAAAATGTGTTTGTTCTGAGCCTCTCTTATGACTCATGGATCCTGTGGGTCTCTCATACAAATGAGTGCTAAAAAAATAATGTTCCGGGATGAGTCAACAGGTTGGGTTGGGTCTTGCCACAAAACCACTCCAACCGTCCAACCATCCAATCTGATACATCTGGTCTTTTGTCATCTGATTTCCAAATCTCCTGTGGTCATAACTGTTACGGCCACTAGATGGCATCTGCCCCTTCAATGCCTTTTTATAGTTATTTTATAGTTATTATTATTAATAAAGTTAATATTTTGGTTTTAGTTTATTGTGGAATATTCATGCAACTTTCATGTACAGCACAGTATAGCAGTTGAATTTCTTTTAAAGTGTTTTATATTATTTTATTTCTTTACTTCTTGCAATTCCTTCTCTTTCTATTTATTTACTGCTTTCTGTATGTATATGCTGCTGAGACACTGCAATTTCCCTATTGTGGGATAATGAACACCGTTTTACTGTGTTCTTTTCTATTCTATTCTGTCTATTCTATTATTTCTTAATCTTTTTTTGGTCTCTATATCACTATATTTGATGTCTTGAGTGTGAGAATTTTCTAAAGTAAAAATACAGCAGTACTTTGAGAGAGTCAGGTTGAGTTAACGTAATCTAAAATAATGAAATATAGTGAAATCTGCAGTAAGGGGAAGGTTTGTGGTGAAACTCAAAACACTTAATCACAAAATACAAGCTATTATTGCATCAGCCGAGAATCAATATTGCATCTTAAAACAGACGATCCTCCTCCTGATTTGTTCTGAAAATTTCCCATTCAGGTCAGACCTTCCAATCCTCCTCAGACAGCGTTGCTCGCTCACGCACTCGCCCCGACTTTCTTCCAATGACGATTGATTAAAATTGTTCCCGTGCAGCTCCTTGTCTCTCTGGAGCCTCGGTGGTCCCGGGCTCCACACGTGGTTCTAAAGGATCAAGGTTCACCTCTGTCCACAGGCAACGCTATTTTCCCACATTTTCTGTTAACAGGGGGCTCGCTCACACACACACACATACACGCACACACATTTTTTTCGCCATCTTTAGGGAAATCGCTACAAAATCTTTTTTTCCCCTTGCCGTGTGTGTCAAAAGGTTTGGCTGTCAGTTGACACTTAAATTGTACATGTGGCTTGTTTCACACTATTATTCATTCATGTATTTGTCTTCCAGCAAAGCTCAAGAGACTCGATCTATTTTCGTTTATTCCACTGACTTCTCCTTAGCCCTGCTCACGCCAGTGGAGGATCCCTGAGCCCAAACCTCAGAGAGAAAACCCGATGTGGAAGCTCGCTCGGCCGCAATCAGTAAAACATGAAATTCCGAGCAGCTCCGGCCTCTGGAATTGCACGTCTCGGGAGGGCAGATCCCTCGGGGTCAGAGCGCTTTAATGCTCCTTTTACGCCGTCTGAGGTGGCATGGGGCCGGAGATGGACCACCTTTTATAGGTCATGTGATATGTGGGTCATCTTGGGGCCCGCGCAGCAGATCGCCAGGATCAAACGCTCTTTGATTGGCTCTTTGACTCATTGATTTACGGGGCACTGGAAGGCAACAGGAGATCCAGGGTTGCGCGTACAGTAGGGCGGGTTTACGTGGCCGTAACAAACTTACAGCTCTTAACTTACCGGTGAGTCACTTAAGAAGCCAAAGCAGTAAAGCGATGAAATGATTCCCGTAACTGCAAAAACGGAGTTGTTAATTATGCCGGGGTCAGGCGCTAAATTCCACACAGAATCAGGTCAGTT
The DNA here is from genome assembly GCA_903171835.1 of Mullus surmuletus. Lineage (NCBI taxonomy): Eukaryota > Metazoa > Chordata > Actinopteri > Syngnathiformes > Mullidae > Mullus > Mullus surmuletus. The sequence goes on along the minus strand of CAESWR010001139.1, from coordinate 114,155 downwards.
TCAAGCACTTTGTCAAGTTGTTTAGTTATGAAAGCCTTTTCCTGGAGCTGTGTCATCAGTATACAATCCGTCTTTGTCGCAGCCGATTGATTGCAATATGCCCACGTGCTCTGTGTTTGAACATGCCTCAAAGCACAGAGGTTACACCGAAAATCATTATTTGTTTAACACTAGTCATAACAATGGCTGAAAAGTATCTATTTGTCATATGGTATTTTGTATTTTAAAGATCACTGCAGAGATATACGTTTGTGTTTTTATGACTGATCACGACTGGCTTATTGAGCATTCTCAGTAGAGGCATTTTCAAAAACATAAAGAAAAAATACATGACGTTAACTCTATTAATGTGATTTTGTATTTTTGATGCTTCAGGACTGAAGTAAATGAGTTATCCAGTCGCCCGATGCCTGACCTCCCTGTCGGAGTCCGTCTGTCCGAACCAGTCCAGCCTTGCAGAGGTGCACTGGTGCTGAGTCCTGAGATGATTATAGTGCAGACAGGTATGGAAGAGGCACCCACAAGTACCTTTTTTTTTTTTTTTTTTTTTTACAAGGGCCCTTGGGCTTCAAGGGCAGCCGCCTCTGTCGGGGGCTGCTCGCCGCCGCCGTGGTTCTCAGCTGGTGCGAGAGGCTTCGCAGGACGGCACTGTGATTTTTGGACTGTTAGTCAGCCCGGATACAGCCAGCAGCCAGGCCGACCTGTCAGCCTCCATCCGCATGTAGGAGTCTCTGTGAGGTTGCCACTAAAGTGGATGACTAACATGGAGAACTCGATGCAGCTGCTCTTTTTTCAGTAATTATAATAAAAACAAATTAGTTAAATTCCCCTATATGGTCCTGATATTGTCTGGCATACAGTTTTCAGGTGAACATGTGGGAAGTCCCGTATTTTAAGTCATGCAGTTACACAACTGTGATATCTCATAACAGCTTTTATACCTATATAGTATGTGGATCTTGTCCTTGCATATGCTCTTGGCATCTTGGTAAAATTGTTTTTAAGTACTAATAACTTTTGAGTTTTTTTATGTTTCCTACAGATGGAAATTTGTTTTTTAAATATATCCATTGGAGAGCATCTTCTCATGATTCTTTTGCTATAAATGTAGCTCAAAGGTGGTCCCTGATAAAGACATAAAATCGGTTTAAATTCTTATTTAAAGACATGAATCATTTAACTTTCATATGAGCAGAAATAATTTAATGAGACAATTCATTACTCGGATGAAAAGTGTTTTTCTTTTAGGACCACTTTGGTGAAGCAACCAGCAATTGAATATTCTGTGTCATATTTTGTGTCTCTGAAATGTCACAGACCAACTGGATGAGACACGTCTTATCCCACTCCCTGTTGGGAGTTATAATTACTACCAGACAGCTGATTACCTACCCCACACACATCCACACACACACCCCTCACACACTCATCTGGACCCTCCTCCCTATCTTGCAGTAGCCAATCGTGGTGATTATTAGGCAACACTTGATAAAGTGTGGTCCAGCCTCTCCCCCCTGTGGAAAAGCCTGTTAACCACTCCAGCCAGGGATTCATACTGAGCAGAGGTAACCACTTCACATCACTCATTATTAATACACTTTGCACCATAAATTTGTGATAGCCCATTTCCAACAACTGAAATTGCCCAAATCCACTGATGGCATTTTTCCCTTCCTGTGGGCATCAGTCGGAGTCCAGATGCGCATGGCAGCAGTTTAGTGCGGTGGATGGGAATGGGGATGGTGGATGAAACTCCCTCCCGATATTGACACAAATGTGTTGTTGGCAAAAACAGCAAGTTATGACTCAATTTCAGCCAGAGAACTGTCTGTCTGTACCACCCTGTTTCCACTGCGCGCCCATGGAAGCGTCTGGTGCGCTGCGCGGGTCATCAATCCGAAACTTAAGTGGTTCTTAATGAGATCAGCTGCCAGAAAGTGAAACACACTTTTCATTTTCCTAATTCTGCACGGTGATTGTTTTTTATTTGATTCTGTATGTTTTATTTTGTTAACATTTCATCTCTGTAAGTTTGACTTGGACATCCCAAGGTTAATGCGCGCACCGTAAAACGACGGATGTTACCTGAGTGTCGGAAGAGTGTGATTGGATGAGGATGTTCAGGCATCGGGCCAAATTAAGTCTTTCCCCCCCTCTCCCTTCCTCCCTCCATCCCTCCTCCTCCCCAAGGTGTCTCATTCACTTTTCAGATGGGCACTCTGCCCCTCCTCTCCAACACTGACGAAATAACAGTGCGCGTCAGGCAAAATTAAACTTGTTGCTTGCCAGAGCTTCACGGTTTGTGTCGCTTCGTTCAGATCATCCAGGATCATCATCCCGGCGCGGGTCCCTGCAGGTCTGGAGCATCACGGAGAGGAGAGAGGCGCGCCACGGAGATAAGTGCTGCTGCGCTGATTTGGAGAAGGCACGTTTGGGCACTTTTACGCACGCATGTTGCGCACTGGGACTAACTGGATTTAAGGACATATATTGCTATTTTTCTACTTTTATGGAATAAAAAGCCTTTCAACGTGAGTATTTTCCACTTTCTTGTAAAATTCTGTCTCAGCTGAACTGTTTAGGGATGTTAAAAGCTCCGTAATTTCTCCACGTGTAACATTTTTATTAGGATATACCGAGCGAGTGTCGGACTAAGACATAGTTATTGGTCCATTAAAATATTAGTTTACTCTTAATTTGTCCTCAGACTAAACATTGTTGAGTCGGAACTTTAGAGGAACTCCTCCAGTGATGCCGCGTTGTCCTCAGATAACCTCTATGGTGCTTCGACTCGAAAAGTCCCCAGAAATCACTTCTGCGCACCGGAGACTCCTGAGAACTTGTTGCAAGTACTTTGTGGGAAATATTAGTGACCACAAGTAATCGATAACAATATTCCTAACCAGACCTCTGTTGCCGATCGCCAAACAGGTGTGTTTTTAAAGAATAATACAAATGATTAAGTAGGAATTGTTATAAAGGTGATTTGGGTCAAAGTTTTTCGCTCTTGGTTTCTCGCATTTTGGGGTCACCGTGTCCAAAAAAATCTGAAACACATTAAGTGCCGCTTAAGTGCTGATCCTTCTTTGAATTTGTTCGGTTTCCTAGAAAACCTCCTGCGGCTGCCTGCTTGTACAGTTGCGCACATCATTGGCTGCGGTGCGCAACTGGCTCATCCACGTTGCGCGCAGCGGGAGATGTTCCGTGGTTTTGGCTTGACTTCCAGTTCAATTTGTCTCCCCCAAAGTTTCGTTTCGTCTCCATCAGGGTGGGTCAGGGGACCGCGGGCATCACCACAGGCTACTCCCACCCCCGATATTTCCGCTGATGAACCTTTAGACAGTGGCTTTCAGATATTAGATGTTTCCTCTTTGGGGAGACGCAGCCAGTTTTCACAGTGGGGTGCAAGTGAGGACGGATGAGGGGGGCTCACTGCTCCCTGGCCTTTCCCCTCTCCCACCATGTAGGCAGACCCCACATGAAGCTTTGCCCATCAGTACAGCCACCCTTAAATTCTTAGGGATTGAAAATAACTTGTATAAAGTGAATATTCAGCCTAATCTTTTTTGGTTCAGATTTTAAAATATGTCTGTATGCATGTTTTAGTCGGCATCCATTCCGACTCTTTGGATGTACATTTGGATGTGATGAAAGCACTAAAATTAAGCAGCCAAGCTGCTTCCCTAATGCTTGTCTCCCTTTATTTGCCAACAGATGATACTAAATATAAAGCATATCCTGTGGTTATATTGTCTCTGTGAAGCTGCGTCCGCAACAGGTACGTTTCCAAGCAGCTTCTCCATCTGTCAGCCTGTCTGTTACATTCTAATGCCACCCCTCCTTCTCCCCGTTCAAATGCCTCTTTTTCTTTTTCACTTCCATGCTCACTTTCTCTCCCTCCCTTTGCCTCAAAAAAGATTCATTATTTCTGATGCCGCTCATCTTTCCAAAACTGAGTGATGTGCACGTCTGAGCTTTAACTTCTGTGAAGGAGATGCATGAGGTAAAGGTGACTGTGGAGCTGGAGGCTCACTGGCCCCCCTGGCTCTCCCGGCCCCCCTCAGCCCTCCAGCAGCAGTCTGTGTCCGTGGGTATGGAGGGACACCTTTCAATTAGCCTCCCAGTCTGGAAATAACAGCTGGTTTCACCTCTCATCCCCATAAGGCCCTGTGTAAAAGCACACACACATGCCTCTGGGGCAGTCCCACCACTGTTCGGAGAGCATTCCCTACATTGTTCCTCGTGAATCCCCCCCACCCCCACTCATGTCTTTTCGCCCCTCCAAAAAAAAAAAAAAGAAGTCAATCTCTTCTGCGCCGCAGGGGTAAGTGTGATTCAGCCTGTTGCCATTCATTTGTTATGGCCCGCTGACACAATGACTGAGACACACTCAGCGGCGTCAAATGTGGACAGAGCAATACTCACCCGTCTGGCTCCTCATTTCGCCAGTGTTTGAAACAGCCAGCGTCACTGGTAGCTGCGAATGAGTGGCCTGCTGGTGACTTACTGCAATTTTTTTTTTAGAATGTGCCTTTGACTGACATGCAAAACACATGAACCTGTTTGGTCAATTACCTTAGCAAACATGCTACACAGACGCTGGGGTCAAACTCGCTCCAACGCCCGTCACCTCAGCGATGAGGTTTGACTTTCCGAGAGCCGTTTTTAGGCCATGATGCATGTTTTTTTTATTAGTCTGGGTGTAGTTGTCACACCCTGTCGATGTAAATGAGACCGAACAGAAGACAGAAACGGGAGAAAATTGAATAAAAAAAACACAGTTAAGAATGATTTGATCACTGCAACTTTTTGTGTTTCAGCCTCCAATGCCTTATCGATAATGCGGCCGGTCAGCGGGTCCCTCTCGGGGAAGGTCAACCTGCCCTGCTTCTTCTCCACCATCCCGACCTCAGCGCCCGTCATCGGCCCCAACGGGCTCACCGTTTACAGCAGAGACTACCTGCGCATAAAATGGACCAAAATAGTGGGAGATGTGGAATCCACCGTCCTGGTGGCGCAGAACGGCGTCATCAAGATCGGCTCCATCTACAGGAACCGGGTGTCAGTGCCCAGCCACCCGGAGGACGTGGGCGACGCCTCGCTGACCATGGTCAAGCTCCGCGCCAGTGACGCCGGCACCTATCGCTGCGAGGTCATGTACGGCATCGAGGACACCCAGGACACGGTGAACCTCGACGTGGACGGTGAGATAAAAGGCTCCCTGCGTGTACACGCGGAGCCGATGCAAGAGCTTAATCACAGTGGAAACACGGCGCAAGCGACGAGTGACGTGTAAACAGAATACCCTTCTTGCTTTGCTTTGATAGAAGCTGCTTACCCGGTAGTTACACAGAGAAACCGCAGTTTGCAGCTCTTATTTTAGAGGCGATGCTGTCGGACGGGTTTGGGTCCACGCTGGTTTGCATTTTATTGACTTGTTTTAATCTTGTGACGCGTCCCTGTCATCGTGGGCGCTCGACTGGAGACTCTTGGTGGGGCGCTCTGTGGGTGTTACCGAGCCCTTTGCCTTCTTCTCCACTATCCATCATCGCATTTACACAAGAGTGGAGTTATGTATATGATAATTCAACATAAGTGGTTCGTTCAAGGGGGGGCTTTTTACCTAGTGTCATTATGCACATTCTCACTTGAGAAGTGTTCTGGGAGATATAACTCATGTTTTGGGGATGTAGAAAACATGGGTGGGGTGGGGGCGATAGTTTTGGTTTTCACTGGTTTACAATCCGCGCGAGGTCTTTTCCCAACTATCTGCAATGTTAATTAGGACCATCAATCATATCTTTTGCGTCTGTTTACTGTCCACAAATATGGGGATTTCAGGGCCATGGCATCATCTGCAGTTATCTTGTTCATTTGTGGTGAACTGTAGAGTATTTCACTTATCCTCTTGGTTTATTGCAGAGTTCCTCCTTCCAAAGAGGCTCGGAGACTTAACTATTTCACGCATTTGCCATAATTCACGGATGCGCGGTGACGCTGATCACTTCCAGATCATTAGGTTTATACGTGCAGAACTTCACGGTGCTTTGTTTCGCTCGTTGGCTTCCAGGTGTCGTCTTCCATTACCGAGCCAGCACCAACAGGTACAACTTAGACTACCAGAAGGCCGTCCAGGCTTGCCAGAGCGTCGGGGCGACCATCGCCTCCTATGAGCAGCTGAAAGCGGCGTACGAGGACGGGTTTGATCAGTGCGATGCCGGCTGGATTGCCGACCAGACAGTGAGGTTTGTAAGCCTGAAATTTGATGAAGTCATTTCCTCGTCTCTGCTATTAAGTGAATCCACCCATATGCAGAAGCAATGCATACTGTTGAGAACACATTTCCAACTGTTTTTTTTTTTTTCTCTGCAGATATCCAATTACGAGGCCGAGGAAGGGCTGCTACGGCAACCTCCAGGCCAGACCGGGAGTCAGGACATATGGAACCAGGAAACCCACCGAGACCTATGACGTGTACTGCTACGTGGACAGACTCGATGGTACGTCAGCTGCGCCTTTAGCTAAAGAAAAGCTTGATAATTTCACTTTGAAATAATAATGTTGAAACAATTCAACATTATTGAAAAAGTGGCCGGCGAAATTGCGATAATGGTGGTTTCAAAAGTGTCTGGCAATGCTCATGAGAAGCCCTCTGTCCTCTCTTTTTTTTCCGTCCGCACGTTATCCAGACTGCTGGTGAACTCCTCCTTGTTGCGGATAGCCTTTTATGAGTGTTAACGTCCCCCTTTTGACGTGAAGCCCGGACGGCCTTCCGCGGCCCTCCCCTATCAGCGCCGTGCACGGATTCTCCTTCAGCCCAGAGCGACGCTTTAATTTGGCCGCAAATCAATTAGCGGCAAATAACAAGCGATCATTCAGTGTTTTGACATTTGCGTTATGAGGGTTTCCGAGCAGATGCAGACAATGGTGTCAGCCAGAGAGCACAGCCCAGCCCCACAGCCACCAGGGACGCACACATACATCTTCCTCTCGGCGAAAACCGACACTCAAGTTAATGATTTATAATTGAATTTAGCTGGACATACAAACTTAACACACTAAACCCTATTAAGATGACTTATAATACGGTTTATAACTACTAGGTGATAATTTATAATGTAATTTCTGTTGTTAATAAGCTGGGGGAGGAACATTTCTCTAAGCACACAGCAAGGCAGCAATGATACACTATAATAATACTTTAATATCTCTCAATATTGATCTTTGAAAGGCAGAAAAAAAAGAATTATGATGAAAAACATAGCTATGAAAAGAGGGAAGTGACTTTGGGGTGGAAGGCATCTCCTAATCTCAGTGCCATTGTAAATCAATGGAAAGAATCTATCATGGGATTCTGGAAATGTTACACCCTAGTTCCTCTCTTTTTTGGCTTCAATTAAGCTCTGCCCTTCTTCCTCCTTTCATGTATTGGATTTATATTTCTCTGCCATGTCACTTACATGTAACAGCCGGAGGAAGCGAAAACACACACACCAAACTCGCTCACTCACCCACTGAGGGGAAACCTGGGAAGGACAGGCACATTGTCTGCATTGCTATCCCACCTCAGAATAATATCATGAATGAACTACTGTTGTCCTAAATATGATTGGTGGGAGATGTTTTGGGTCCATGCCCTGCACAGCTGTGACTCTGGTCAGCTGTTTTTGGGCTACGTCTCTTCTCAAAGGTCAAAATGGTCTCTAAAATCATTGGTCTGGAAATTAGCGCTGGCGACGGGCTTTTCACTTCGCTTGCAGTCTGAAATAAAGAAGAAAATAACACAATAAAATGAACTCCCATCTTCCTCTCAGGTGAAGTGTTTTATGCCCCCGTGACCCACAAGATGACCTTTGATGAAGCCAAAGAAGAGTGTAGGAAGAGGAATGCCGTCCTGGCGAGCCCTGGTCAGCTTCACGCCGCCTGGCGACAGGGTCTGGACCGGTGCGACTACGGCTGGCTGTCGGACGGCAGCGCGCGGCACCCGGTGGCCGTGCCGAGGATCAAGTGCGGGGGAGGCCTAATGGGGGTCCGGACCATGTACCGCTACAGGAACCAGACCGGATTCCCAGAACCCACCACCAAGCTCGGAGCCTACTGTTCTAAAGGTAAAGTGATCCAGTGTGTTGTGGAGTTCACTCACCTGCACACGGAGGATCACACAGCATTCAACTTTACACCCGAATGTGATTGAAGGCACAGACTGTTTAGTGTTAAAGAAAAAAAAAAACAGGCCGAGACTGTAACAACCCATGACCTCATCTTCTATTCGTCTGTGCTCCCCCACCCTTTGATTTTCTTCTTCTCTGCCCATATGTACACACTCCCACTTTTACCGGTTTTTGAAGCTTCAGCAGTCTGCTCCATCTGTTGTCACTCGATATATTTGCCTCTTTTTGCCACATCCTTTCAGAGGCAACATCATGAACAAAGTGGCGGAGTCACTGTAATGTTGGTGCCAGACGACAAACACTCACAGATCACAGTGTCCGGTTGACCTCACTGTCTCACGTTTCATTTTCCAGCTCATTAATGTGGCAGCAAAATTGGCCGGGGGGAGGGCAGAGTAAGAGCGGTGTTTGCTTTAAGATCCAGCGGGCAGTCCGGGTTTTAGTCCAGCGGGAGGATTAATCACCGATAGATTTGTGAACAGTCAGTATCTGTCTGTAATTTTCTTTACCAGGAAAAAAGAAAACTTTATTACTTCCAGCTGCGTTCATTGAAGCTTTCTGAGCTTTATCCTCGTACAACCTCACAATCGAAAGCACTAAAATAATCTTTCTCAATCTCATTCTACTAATTGCAATTTCAAATAAATCTTTTGAGCCTTTATACAGTGGCAATTAATTCAAATTATGACATCTCTCTTTTTTTTGGGGGGGGGGGGACACCAATCTTATTTCTAGTTAACTCCAGACCTCTAGTCTTCTCGACTGAGAAGCTTTCAGAATGTTTATTTGAATCAGATTTTGTGAATTAAGGCTGACAGCATATTAAACGCATGCCAAAACTGCAATTCATAAGCACTTAAACCTCTACGAATAAGATTGAAGCACAATTTTTTGAAAGTAGACCCACATTGGGGTTTTTACACGCGGTTTTGGATAGTTACGTATGTGTGTTTCATACAAATAATGATAACATACATTTTTAGCAAAAATGGATTTAATGATGATTTTTTTCCTTTAAACCAACCAAACTACAATCAAGTCACCATTGTAAATCATCTAAGGTCATGGTCACCGTTAGAAACAGGAAAGGACATGGTTTTGAACAGGGCCACTGGCCTCCTGCTGCGCAGTGTTTGTTTGGGAAAGGAAAAATATAAGATAGCTTTAAAATCTCAATAATAGTAACACTTCATGGTTCACTGGGGGTTAGCAGATTTAGCCTAATCCCTCGAAAAATGTGAGTGTTCTTAACTAATCAGCATCCCCAGGGCGAGGCCTAAAGACCGATGATAGTCGCCATTTAGACGGGGCAAAAGTAACTACAACTACCGCACCTGTCAGCCCTTTTAGCTTCCCTATCTAACTCCCTTTTCGCTTTTCTCCTCTCATTTCCGCTGTCAGAAGTTTGCACTCCATCATTCTCACTTGTACTTATCAGAGCAGACGTTTGGATAATGGACAAAGCTACTGCTGGACTTCTAAATCCAGTCATCCTCGGCGACCCCTGACCTGCCCTTTCCATCTTTACAAATGAGAGGTTGGACAGATAAGCCACCCACCCCCACCCACCCATCTCACCGGCTTGGCCATTTACCGCTCCTGGGCACGGCTAGCTCTCGCGGTGATAAGTCCTCCCCGCCGAGTTCAGAGGGCACGCAAACAGGCCCACCCTCACCTCCTGCTCTGTGTATTCCACGCCAGCTCTCTGGGCCGTGTTGTATTTACGCCCCCCCGTCTAAGTGCTTCCCGAGTGCCCTTGTTTGGCGGGAGTCGCTCCATCACTTCCTGCTTTCCCACTCCCAATAATATCTCAAAAAGAAATATTATGTAAACTATGTAAAGCTCCGTCGGTTAGACTACACAGAAGGAGCGGGTGGGGAAACGGGGGGGATAATTGCTTTCTGATTGGTCCCCGGATCGGCCCGGAGAAAACAAAAGGCTTCAGTGCCTGCAAAGGCTCAGAAACATCGGTGAGATAATGCACTCCCTCTGAAAGGAGGCTCTATTTTTCCCTGCTAGGAAAAACGTGTCTCACACCTTACATCAGAGATAGTTTCATGGGGAAGGCGGGCGAGTATGTAATGATCGAGGGCAGGCGTTACTCCCTCTGTCTGCGCCGCATAGGAAAAGGAAAGCTGTTACACTTGTGTTTTCCCAAGCAAATGAAGCAGAGCACACAAGGACAGAGCAGTGGGGACCCATAAAGGATTCTACGGGTTGCTCAATCTACAAAAAAAAAAGGGGGAAAAAAGCCCTTTTAAAGCAGATAATTTAATTGTCGAGAACTGTAAACGCAGATCTGACATCAAGCACCAGTGATGAATGGCGGGTCCACGTTAAAAAATGAGTTGTGGGAACAAAGAGACAACTAGTTAAGGAGGGGGTGAGGGGGGGGGGGGGGTCCACGCTGGAGTTTTTTAAGAGCAGTCGTGGCAGCAGACTTCACAATTCCCTAAAAGTTTATATTCTGTTTTAACTCCTCAGTAACAGCTGTGTGAATCATTACAGGCACTTGAGGAAATGTTTAGAGGAATGTTCAGAGTGCTCTCGGGCAAAAACGGAACACTACCTCATCCTCCACGCGATGGCCCTAACCTGTCACGCACAAGTTGGCGGTAATTAATGACAGAAACAACGTTCAGGTACTTGAGTGTAATTGCGGTGATTTACCAGCGCCTTGGTTAACATCGCTGGCCTCGACATCACGTGAATTATTATAAAGACCGTGGATATACAACGTGGAGAGCTCAGAGAGGAAGTGCTTGACATTGAGGGTTCGAGGAAACTTTGAGCCTCACGGCGTCTCTTTCAGCTGGCCACTTGTTGCTTATATGTACAAAAACTAATACATTATATAGATCCATTAGACACACTTACATATAATTGAAAAAAATAAAGACTATTACAAAACACCACTTTGTAGAAGTATTTTTGATATAGAAATATTGGCCTCTGAAAATCTATATGCACTTAAAATACTGGAAATGGACTTTTCCATGATATTGTAATTTATTGTGACGCACCTGTATAACTTTGCTCTTTCTTTCACAGCAAGGAGAGACACAATCAACCAGACCTCGTTTGTGGATGTGTCAATAGGGGGTCTCACCACCACCGCCCCCCTCAGCTACACCACCACCAATGTTCCCTTACTGGAGGCCAGCACAGTTACACAAACCACCGCATCCGAGGCCGCATCGGAAGCCCAAACAGAGTCTCCAGATGCCCCGTCCATGTTCTCCACCAGCATGGCTCCTCCCCGGCCCACTCCGGCGGGCGAGGAGGAGGAGCTCTTCACCACCGTCGCGCCGACCATCAAGGACGACCACGAAGATGACGTGACGACAGCGAAGCCAGAATTTGACCTTAAGGAGTTTGTTGCGAACGTGACATACGTGGAGGAGGTTCACCATCGCGGCGACACGTTCGCAGGACCGCAGGTTACGGCGGAGGGCCCGGAGACGGTGTCCGAGGCGACAGAAGAGCCGGACGATCACTCCGTGATTGAGATCAGCACGATACAGCCCGACGTCCGCATACCCGACTCATCCCTCATCACGGAGTCGATGTTCGCGGAGGGAAAGACGGAGGAAACCATTGTGGATTCTGCCATCACAGACGCGACAACAGGGTCGGCTGAGGTGACCAGCGAGGAAGCCGTCACAGATTCAACTCTCTCACCTGCCGAGTCAGCGACACAACTGCCGGATTATGGGTACGAAATAGATGATCTGGATCCTCACTATGGCCTTGAAGCTCTGCCTCCTCCTCAGCCGCTCTTCCCTGACCTCCTGGACAGCACCAGCGCTCCTAATGAAACCGAAGTCCCCGTCACCACTCCCACCACCACCACCACCACTTTCATAAGCGACACCCAACCTGGCAGAGCGGAGGACACGCCCACCACCTCAGCGCCACTCCAGACCACCAGCGCCACGCAGGAGCCGCCGGCCCCCATCCACAAGGACAAGAGCACGCCGGCTCCCGCGACGGGCGCTCCGGTCCTGATTGACGACAGAATGTCAGAGGAAGAGCTGACGGCGTCGACCAGCGTCTTCGATGAGTCGGCCACTCGGATGCCGGAGCACAGCGGCAAATCGCTGACTGAAGGAGGCACAGACGGCGACTTTGGCACTGAGTTCTTCACCTCCTCCCCGGTGCTCTCAGCTAGCGGAAGCAGCACTGTGTTTCCTGATGAGCCGTCCATCCAGGTGACTGTCGCACAGGTGCAGAACGCCTCAGGTAAGGTTTTTCTCAGCTTACTTGTTTGCCGTTAACTTGAATCAGCCAATATTGCAAGAATATGCAATGATTTTAAATGCTGCTCTGTGATATCCGGAAGGTTTTGTACTTTTACAGCTGTCCGCCATATGCAATAATGCCTTCCAATGTACAGAAGGTAAAGAGTGTCGTGGGGGTGTGCTCTCCACGGTGCTGAAGTGATTTGATTCCATGCCAGTGAAAATGTATAGCAGTGGGAGTGGGTGAAGTCATGCAAAGACGGCGTAGGAGAGGCGTAGCGACTCTGCTGCAGGGCATTTTCATGCAGCCAGCAAGTCAAAACTACAAAAGAAGAGTTTCTACAACTGTAATCTTTATAGGGGCGTCCCAATACAACTTGTTCACTTCCGATATGATACCGATATTGCAGCCTTGAGTATTGGCCGATAGTGACATCGATCCAATACGATATGAGCACAAATCATACATACTTTTATTACTTATTTTGTAGTATGGAATTTTAGAAAAGGCTTGATAAAGTGATATTACACTAACAATAGTCAGCAACAGTAGCTATGAGAAAAACTGACCCATTTATTATTAACCAATGGCTTACATACATTTACCTAAACATAAGAATATTCTACAATTGAATGAAATAAATACAAAATAAATTAGAAGACCCTGAAAAATAACCTCAATAAATCCAATAAAACCAAAAATATATATTTTTAAAGGAGGGAGGCGTGTCTGGAATGGATTGCTTGTATTAGAGTGCTTATATCGGAGATTTTAGATGCAGGCTGATATAATCCAATACTCATTTCTTTTGCTGATATCGGACCAATCGGGACACCCCTAGTAATCTAAGTATAAGATGCTGCATATGTGCAATGATGAGCACAAAACCAGTTTGCATGCATGTTGTTCTGGTTGTTGTTGTGTGTGTCCGGCTCTCTCGATCCCATGTGTGTATGTGTTCCCAGCAAAGTCTACTGCTGAAAGACTGCTCAGCCTTAGGAACTTGTCCGTCAGGCCAGCTGAGCAGATGTCGAGAAAATTGCTTTGTCAAGAGAGATGGAATATGGGGAAGAGAAGGAAATGAGAAAAGGGGGAGAAAAAAACAACGACACAGTTAAATTGAATTAAATTAAATTAAATTTAAAAAAAAAATGCTGTAAAATCTACTGAGGTCATTTGACAAGCACATCTTCGTCCTAGAAAAGCAAGACTTGTTGTATTTTTTTCTTACTTTTCACATTTTGTTTACTGGAGATGATATTCTTCACATACGCCAGGACTCTCGGGCCAGCAGCGCTCTATCTCACGTGCAAACAGCAGCTGCATCCTTTCTCTACTCCTTGTAACTCGCTGTCCATCCGAGCCGCACACATCGCCACGGTGACTCATCCCTCGTCCCCGCAGAGAAGCCCGAGTGGGACGAGAGGAGCTTGGTCGGACTGAGAGGAGAAGTTAATGAAGTGGTTGTTAGACAGGTTTTGTTCTGGGTTTTTTGGTGGGTGCAAAGAGACCAGCAGCCTGTGTGTTCCCACTGGCTGTGGTGTCGAGTTTAGTTTACACTTCATCAGCATATTTGCGCGTGTGAATTGAGGAAGTACCAGGGAAATGCAGCTCTACCTTGCATGTATTTGCAGTATTTCTGCCCCTGTGTGAATGCATACCAGCTCCCTTGCAGTGCAGCCAGGGCTGGGCACTTCCATAGGCTTGCTGGCAGCCTACCTGAGTAAGCACAGATGCCTTTTCTCAGCTTTGATTGGACGCCACCTCAAGGGCTGATGTCATCGGCAGCACAAAGTCTCCCCTCTCTGTCAGGACAGCTGGAGGCTGCCCCGACCGAAGCAGGCGATTACAGCTACTTTTACTGCGACATCATGTCATGGGACTCAGCTTAGGCGTTCGAGCTCTCCCGGCGCGGCTGGGAAACGCTTGTAGAAAATATTGTGGCAGCAGAGATGTGGTGTCTGGCTGCATGGCAACGTAGTGCGCAATACTACAAGTGCGGTCAATTGAGGGGCTAATAGATGATTAATAATTTGGCAGCTTTTGTCTTCTCATGTCAACAGTGCCCATGTGTTTCTAAATACTTGAGAAATAAAAAGATTCACAGTTTGTCAAGTTTTTCCACAAGCTTATTGCAATATTGATCCTCTGAGGAGCGTCAACCGCATATGACACAATACCATGGGCAGAACCACCAACTTATTCTCATTGGGATATAACTATTCAGCATTCAGATTAATAAAAGTTTTGAGTATGTAGAATTTGAACTCGCCGACAGTAAGCGCTTTTTATTTCTATTAAAGGTCTTGTAACAGCTGTGTCATTTATGATGGCATATAAGGTTTTTTTGTGGGTTTCCATTACAGAGACATATTTCTCTGTTCAAGAAAGAAACAAAATAAACAGAACAACCACGTGGAGGTCAGTGCCAGCTGACATTCATCCGTCATCCGTTTATACGTCTACTTTTTGTTTGTGTCTGAAGTCTGCTTGAAACGCCCGGGCTGCTTCTGTGGGCTATTGTGTGTTGAAATTCATGTCTAATGTGGCTTTAGTACAATTGACCAATGATGTAATGTGAAGGCAACCAGGGGAAACGCTCGGTGCATATGTGTCTAGGGTGTGAGAGTGGGAGAGAGACAGAGCGAGTGTGTGCGTTTGCGAGAGTGTGTGTGGGTCAGTCAGGTGGATCCAATGCCTCAGTTTCCCAGGCCTGCTCTGGGCTTTAAACAGGTGTCCCTCCTCAGGACAGCAGGTGTTCTTGGTCGCAACCAATAATCTTTCTGAATCACCATTTGTGGGGAAATAGAGAGAAGACAGAAAGAGTGAGAAAAAGAGGGCGAAATTGTGAAGTTTGCCTAAGAATTTGTTGTTGTGTGCGAACAACCCTTCCCTCCCTTTTGCTTGTACTCTGTACATAAACACTGGTAAACAATTTTGCCCGAATGGAACCAAACAATCATTTATTTCAGGATCAAGCACAGCTGTCTTTTATTTTTGCCACCTGCATGATTCATACAATCAGATTTGTCGAAAAATTCACCGCCGGTTGCTTTCAAGCAGCTCTTTCAGGGAGGATAGAAACACGAGTCTGAGAATCGCAGACGATTTGCAGAGATGAGAGCCATTTGTGTTGGCCAGTCTCCAGAGGTGTCATCATGTCCTAATAGTGAGCAGGATGGACTCTTTTCTTATCTTAAGAGGCTATAATAGGCATCTATTAGTTCACCAAAGTGGGCTTTATTATCCAGATAGTTTTCTGAAGCTTGAGGCAACAATGGTTAGCAGTGTGGAGTATTTCCAGACAGAAAACATCTTGTTTCGCGCACTCGAGGCAGCGTAGGTAGGCGATGATAACGGTGCTTGTGGTGAGGGGAATTGACCGCTGCCTCTGTGTTCAATGGGAAAATAGGATCAGACAGCTGTTGACATCTGAAATCACTTTGCTGGTGAGACGAGCTCTGAATCATACGCAGGGAGTGGACAATTTTTTTTGCAGCAGTGATTGCAATATTTCTTAGCCCAGCTCCTATAAATATTGAAAGGAAATTTGTATCATGATTTGGAGAGAAACGATTTGAATCAACTCAAGTGTTTTGATGCTGCTGCTATTCTATTTTGTATTTTTTTTAGAATATATTGTGAAATGTCTCAGTATTTCTTTTATGACATAAAAGCTGTCATCTATGATTGAATTCTGTGTTATGAATCTGCCATCCATCTCCAAGTAAGCACAGCACATCGCTCCCTCCATGCAATAATGTGCAAGCAATATCAGTTGCACCTTCAGTAACTCCATGAATGTGGACTTTGTTGCCTCCGTTGACTTGGCAACGTCGATGTTCAAGTGGCCTCTTGGTGATGTTTTCTTTTCACATCAATTTGCCGTATAAATCTTTTGAAATGTGGCTTGGATGTGCTTCAGACACCAACTTGGTCAAGGCCTGCAAATATGTTGGAGAGAGATTTATTTGCAGGGTTTTGCAATGTTTGTTTATATCCCTATTCTGTTTTGTTTGCCACGCATTTGTAAAAGAACAGCAGAAATCACTGCGGCGTGAAAACAATTATCCTGATTTTAAGTTCCCAGTTTTCTCAAGCTCCAAATCCAGCATCCTACACATGTCGAGATGTCAGTAGCATCTTTGTCAGCCCATCTGCCTGATAGAAAACACATCTGTTAATCTGTCACTCTGACACATTGCGTTAAGCCACATGAATACATAAGGTTTACTTGGTTAAAGTGAATTGAGTTAACTCAATTTGAAATGTAAAATTGGTGGAATTTCTTTAAAATCAATATTTGATTGAACTTTTCCCTAAGTTGTAAATCAATATTCTCATGGGTCGTTTTTATGTGTTTAAATTGACTATGACAACATCTATGAATGTCTAAGATATGAGTCTGCAAGATTAACTGTAACTGTCATATGTACCACTCCCAAGACAGAAATGAATAGAATTATTTTTGAGCAGATTTTCTCTTTCAAATAGTCACAATTTATCATAATTTTCCTGTATCATTTTTTGTTGTAGTTGAGCAGCCGCAAGATTCTCAATCACCTGCCGTACCAGTTGTGCCAGACCATTCAACTCCCTCCATCGCTGATGGAGAGCCCATTCTGCAGAGCGGACGCCCGGACCTTTTCTCACCCGCTGCGGTAACAATCACTCCATCTGTTATCTTAATACAAGATGCCACACTGGAGCCACAGAGCCCCGGACCAGAAGAAGCCACAGGTACTCAGATTATGACAAATGTGACGACTCTGGGAGCAAGTGATGAAGTAACTACAGTGTTTGAAACCAGATGGACTGATCTCCCTGTTGATAGTTCAGCTGAGTCAACAGAAACACTGCTTTCTACAGTGACCTCGCAGTTTGATGACCTTGACAATATCACATTGGTTCAGTCGACACCTCCTCACACGGCCCCTGGGGAAGATGAGCTAATCACCAAACACCCCGCACATATAGACACCACGTCTGCCCCCGCCTTGACCACCGTGGACACAGCGTCACTGAAAAGCGCCCAGACAATTGAAGCCGGTCCAGCTACCGCAGATGGGATCAGTGATGTTGTAACAACCTCTGCTGATTTGGGTCCTACAGCATCACCAGCTGAGGAATATGTCACTAGAGGAATGGAGGAAAGCCAGACTATGTTGACTGATAAAGAAACCACCTCTGTCATCACCCCATCTACGCAAAAAGAGGTAGAGGCAACGCCCACGTATGTGAAAACTGAGTCAGGAGTGACTCAGACAGCAAAGCCTGAGGATCAATCCCCTGTTACTTCTACAACTGAACCTCACACAGCCACAGATGGAGCTGTAGCCACAGAGGGTGCAAAGAGCACATCTGTCTCTCCAGCTGCTAAGGACTCCACTCAATCTACTTTACAGACTGTGTACACTCCCTCCTCTGATGACGCTGATGGGAAAACACCAACATCAACAACGAGTGACTCACAGAGCTCCACTGAACATGTGGAGGGAGGGAAAGAGACCCAAACCCTGAGCAAAATTGCCTCCAGCACAGCACCGCCCTCCGTGTTTAGCAGTTCAGCCACTCCGGAGCAGGGTGAGATAACACCTGAATCATTATCTGTGGCATCAACCCAGACCGAGTTGTCAGAGGGCACAGCGGCAAGTCCCACAGTCAGTCAAATACCTTCCATTTCACCTAGTGAGAAGATTGCAACTGATGTAATGTCTACACCAGAGGGGGAGGGCTCTGGAGGTCATACAGTAAACATGTTTGCCACCAGCCCACCATCTCATACTGTGACATCATCTGAAAGTTTAAGCTCTACACACACAGCAGGTCTAGCTACACAGGAGACTGAAGGGCCAACAGCAGGGACAGATAAAACATCCACTCCTTCCTCCGGTGAAGCAGAAAAATCCGCAGCACCTACTGGTATGCTTACAGATGAAATAACATCACATGAGTCCATTGCAACAACTGTTGCCCCCTTCTCCAGTGCTTTTGAGATGATCAAAACAACAATGGCATCTTTCACTGGATATTTCACTCAATCTTCAAGTGAATCGCTAACAGGCTCTGGTGCGCCAGATGAGGAAATCTCAGTCGACCAAACTTCCTCACCTGTGGCAACTTCATCAGTCACCGTCAAACAAGATGAGCATGTTTTGATCTCAAGTCAAACAGAGGATGCTGAACAGACACAGCCTTCATCTGTGACTCCAGAGACTGTTTCGGAAAGTACAGATGACCAAACATCTGGTGTCGTATCAACAGGAGTTACTATGGCAACATCATCGCTTAGTACAGAAAAACCTGACACAGCTTCTTCTGTCTCTGCTGACATCCCAACATCACAAGAAATATCAGATATCACAACCACTGAAAGGCTTTCACTCGCCTCTGAAATTAGCTCCGTTATTGTACCGACAGTTGAGGTAAGCTCCAAGGGCCAGACGTTATCACCTGTTTCATCGGTGAGTGGCATCACAGAAGGAACACAGTCCACCTCGAAAGTAACTAGTCTTTCTCCGGACATTAGTGCGTTCACCACGCCATCTTCTACATTTAGCAGCGGTACTGAGGTGACCAGTTCTGAAAAAACTTCAGATCTGAGCTCTGAAGGACAAACTGCCACATCCTCTGTTTTCAGCCCTGAGATGCCTACACATCAGGATGAAGGCTCACTAAAACCTACCGCTTCAGTCAAGCCAGAAACACCTTCTGATATTGGTGCAACAGATGCAATCTTAACAACAGGCACACAGACACGTGAAACATTGGCGGCTGAGGATGAAACAAGTTCACTCTCCTCTCTCAGCACAGGGAAGCCAACAATGATGCCAGCAAAGGAAGAAGAAAGTGCTGTCCCTGACCAGACAGGAGAACCCTCAGTCGCTTCCATTTCTCAAGGGACAGCGCTGAGCTCTGTTAGTACTCCAACAGAAGATGGGTCAGGTGAACAAATCAGTCAAACTTCTGTTACACCCCCGAGTCAGAAGAAGGAGGCATCAGCAACACCTGAGACAAGTCCTGAGGAAACAGAGACTTCTGGGGAGCACACTCTGGATTACACATCAGAATCATTAATTACAGCCACCAGTGTTGCTCCACTCACCAGAACGGGGACTCCTGCTGTGACAACATCACGTGAAACCAAAACTGACATTTCAGAGACAGTTGTGACAGCAGACTCATCACTTTACAGTACAGAGAAAACGATATCACTGTCTCCTGAAGAACAAGAAACTGTAACCTCGAGCCAGACAGTAGAGCCATCTGTTACACCAGACACAAGATCTAGCTCCACAGAAACAGAGAAAACTGTTACTCTGGAGTCATTAATTACAGCCACCACTGTTACTCCGGCAACCAGCACAGCAACCCTTGGAAAAATTACTGAGAATGGAACTGAGAGTGATGTTTCAATAGCAACTGAGGTTTCTACTTCTCACACAACAGATGAAGAGAGCTCAGTTGACCAAACAACTCACATGTTCACTCCAACATCTTCTGTCAAAGCCATATCATCTGTATTTAGCAGTGAGACACCAACAGCAACAGAATCCACAAAACGTGCAATGACAAAAGAGATCGATGTAACTAAAGTAGCTGATAGTACAGAGGCGACTGTTACTGCAGCTTCATCATTCTACAGTTCTGAAGAGCCATCATCAATTTCACCTGAGACCAAGGGCACAGTAACCACAAGTGAAAGTGAGGAACCATCTGGAACACCTCCATCACTCTACAGCACTGAGAAAGCAACAGCAATTTCTTCTGACACACAGAAGACTGTCAGCATTAGTCAGACCAGCATACCATCTGGAACACCTGAGACAAGTTTTATTTCCCCAAAAACTGAAGAGGAGAGCTCAGGCGACCAAACTGATGGTACAGAGGCAGCTGTTACTCCTGCTTCCTCTGTCTACAGCACTGAAAAGCCAACATCACTGTTGCCTCAGACAGAAGCGACTGTGACCACAAGTGCAAGTGAAAAACCAACAGTAACATCAGAGACAAGTTCCACATCTTCAGCAACAAAAGAGCAGGGCTCAGGTGACCAAACTCCCGAAATGTTCACTACAGCATCTTCTGTCACAGCCAGATCTTCCCTGTTCAGCACCGAGACACCAACAGCAACAGAAGCCACAATAATTGACATGACAGACAAGACGGATGAAGCCAAAGTGACAGAGGCAGCTGTTACTCCTGCCTCCCCTCTCTATACGACTGAAAAGCCAACATCTTCGTCATCACTGTCACCTAGAACAGAATCAACTGTAACCACAAGAGACAGTATAAAACCATCAGCAACAAGTTCTTCCTTCCCAGGAACAGAGGAGGAGAGCTCAGGGGACCAAACTCCTGAAATGTTCACTCCAACATCATCTGCCAGATCTTCTGTATTTAGCAGTGAGACACCAACTGCAACAGCAGCCACAAAAGGTGTCATGACAGAAGAAACAGTTGGAACAAAAGTAGCTGAAATTACAGAGGCAACTGTTACTGCAGCGTCATCACTCTACAGCACGATTGAACCAACATCAGTTTCTCCTGAATCACAAGAGACTGTTAGCACTAGTCAGATGAGGGAACCTTCCGGAACACCTGTGACAAGTTATTCTCCAGTAACAGAAGAGGAGAGCTCAAGCGCCCAAACCCCTGACATGTTCACTCCAAAATCTTCTGTTACAGCCAAATCTTCTCTGTTCAGCACTGAGACGCCAGCAGCAACAGAAGCCACAAAAAGTGACATGACAGAGGAGACAGATGGAACCACAATAACTGGTAGTACAGAGGCAGCTGTTACTCCTGCCTCCTCTCTCTACAGCACTGAAAAGCCAACATCACTGTCACCTCAAACAGAAGTGACTGTGACCAAGAGTGAGAGTGAGCAACCATCAGTAACATCTGAGACAAGTTCTTCCTTCCCAGGAACAGAGGAGGAGAGCTCAGGTGACCAAACAACTGAGATGTCAATCAAAGACACTGCTGCTCCTACAGGGCCTTCAATGGTTAGCTCTGAGAAGCTAACTACACTGCCAGTTGGCACTGTTGGCACAGGTCTGATGGAACAGACCTCTTTGTCTTCCATTGCAGACATGACAGAGAAAACATCTGCCATCACTCCATCAGGTGACCAAACCAGACCAACAGCAGCAGCATCTGAAGCAACCGAGAGAGATTTGACAGAGCAAACAGAGATGTCTTCACACACACAAGATAAATCAGATTCAACAATCTCTGGTGTGACCTTGGCTACTTCAATTACTGCGTCTCCATCTTTGTCTTCTGTCATGTCATCTGTCAGTGGATCAACTCGGCAACCTGAAACAACATCGCGCTACATTTTAACGGAAACAGAGGGTTCTGGTGACCAACCTTTTGATTTAACATCAGAATCCTTCATCACGGCCACTCCTACATCTGTCACTCGAACAAGGACCCCTGTCTTTACAGAGGTGACGAAAACTGAAAGTGATTTATCAAAAGCAACTCTGACAGCAGCATCATCACTCTATAGCACTGACAAAACAACATCAGTTTCCCCCGAGTCATTGGGTACTGAACCTACACGAAAGACTGAGGAACCATCCGGGACAGCTGTGACAAGTTCTAGTTCTCCTGCAACAGAGGAAGAAAGCTTTGATGAACAAACTCCATACATGTTTACTCCCACATCATTGGTCACAGCCATATCCTCGTTATTTAGTAGTGAGACTCCAACAGCAACCGCCCCCACAAAAAGTGACATGACAGAAGAGACTGATGGAACCAAAGTAGCAGATGGTACAGAAACAGCAGTTACTTCAGCGTCCTCTTTTTACAGCACTGAAAAGCCAACATCACTGTCAACTGAAACAGAAGGAACTGTAACCACAAGTGAGAGTGAAGGAACACCTGGAACACCTGACGCAAGTTCTATTTCTGCAGTTACAGAAGAGGAGAGCTCAGGCGACCAAACCCCTGAAATGTTCACTCCAACATCGTCTGTCACAGCCAAGTCTTTGAGCACAGAGACACCAGCAACAGCTGCCACAAAAAGTCTCATGACAAAAGAAACTGTTGGAACAAAAGTAGCTGATAGAACAGAGGCAGCAGTTACTGCAGCTTCATCACTCTACAGCACTAGGGAACCAACATCAGTTTCTCCTGAATCACAAGAGACTGTTAGCACTAGTCAGACTAGGGAGCATTCTGGAACACCTGTGACAAGTTCTTCTACTCCGACAACAGAAGAGGAGAGCTCAGGTGAACAAACTCCTGACATGTTCACTCCAACATCGTCTGTCACAGCCAAGTCTTTCAGCACTGAGACACCAGCAACAGCAGCCACAAAAAGTATCATGACAGAGGAGACAGATGAAACCACAATAACTGGTAGTACAGAGGCAGCTGTTACTCCTGCTTCCTCTCTCTACAGCACTGAAAAGCCAACATCCCTGTCACCTGAGACAGAAGCTACTGTGACCAAGAGTGAGAGTGAGCAACCATCAGTAACATCTGAGACAACTTCTTCCTTCCCAGGAACAGAAGAGGAGGGCTCAGGCGACAGAACTCCTGACATGTTCACTCCAACATCTTCTCTCACAGCCGGGTCTTCTGTATTCAGCAGTGAGACACCAACAGCAACAGCAGCCAAAATAAGTGACCTAACAGAAGAGACTGATGGAACAAAAGTTACTGACAGAACAGAGGCAACTGTTACTGCAGCGTCATCACTCTACAGCACTGATAAACCAACGCCAGTTTCAATTGAATCACAAGAGACTGTTAGGACTAGTCAGACTGGGGAACCTTTTGGTACACCTGACACAAGTTCTTCTCTAACACCAGAAGAGGAGAGCTCAGGTGACCAAACTCCTGACATGTTAACTCCAACATCTTCTGTCACAGCCAAATCTTCTCTGTTCAGCACTGAGACACCAGCAGTTACAGAAGCCACAAAAAGTGACATGACAGATGGAACCAAAGTAACTGGTA
>CAESWR010001139.1:53554-82433 GCA_903171835.1 Mullus surmuletus | reverse complement strand
AACATCGTCATTCTTCACCACACCAGAAGAAGAGAGTTCTGGACACATCACTGATGATGTGTCTCAAGAGATGGTGACCTCTACAATAACGTTCTCTTCCATGTTTAGCACAGAGACACCAGCTGCAACGAAACCTCACAAAACTGAAATGACTGAGATTTCAAAGACTAAGGAACCATCTGGAACATATGAGACAATTTATGCTGCTCCAGCAACAGAAGAGGAGAGCTCCGGTGACCAAACCCCTGAAATGTTCAGTTCAACATCATCTGTCACAGTAACATCTTCTCTGTTCAGTACTGAGACACCAGCAGCAACAGGAGCCACAAAAAGTGACATGACAGAAGACACTGAAGGAACCAAAGTAGTAGATAGTACAGAGGCAACTGTTACTGCAGCTTCATCGCTCTACAGCACTGAGAAACCAACATCAGTTTCTCCTGAAACACAAGAGACTGTTGGCACAAGTACATCTGGAACATCTGAGACCAGTTATGCTTCTCCATCAGCAGAAGAGGAGAGCTCAGGTGACCCAACCCCTGACATGTTCACACCAGCATCTTCTGTCACAACCATGTCTTCCATGTTCAGCACTGAGACACTAACATCAGCAGTCACAAAAAGTGTCATGACAGAAGAGACTGAAGGAACCAAAGTAGTAGATGGTACAGAGACAATTGTTACTGCAGCATCATCACTCTACAGCACTGAAAAACCAACTTCAATTTCTACTCAAACACAACAGACTGTTGGCGCAAGAACCTCTGAAACATCTGAGACCAGTTCTGCATCAACAGGAACAGAAGCAACAGGAATTGCTGTGACAAGCGGGACTGATGAAAGTGAACCAAGTGATGCAGTAGAGACAGATGTTACTGCTGCAACAACTCCCTACAGTTCTAAGAAACCAACATCACTCTCACCTAGGACCGTGGGGACCATAGGCACAGGTCAGACTCAGGAACCAACACCTGAAACACGTTTCACCATCCCAGTCACAGAAGAGGAGAGCTCTGGTGAAGAAACAACTGAGATGTCCAGCAAAGACACTGCAGCTCCAACAGACTCATCGTTCAGCACTGAGGAGCCAACTTCTCTGCCAGATTACACCACTTCAGACTTGGATGAAGTTGAAAGCAGGGAAACAACAATGGTTGAGTCCGTTCCTTCTGTCCGTGGATCAACCACAAAACCTGAAACATCATCATTCTTCTCCACACCCGAAGCAGAGAGTTCTGGAGACAGCACTGATGATGTATCTAAAGAGATGGTTGTCTCAGCAACAGCGTTCTCTTCCATGTTTAGCACAGAGACACCAGCTGCAACAAAGCCTTATGTAACTGAAATGAGTGATATTTCAAAGACTGGTGTTACCACAGTATCATCACTCTACAGTACTGAAAAACTAACATTATCTGAGACAACTGAGACAAGTTCTACTTTTCCAGCAACAGAAGAGGAGAGCTCAGGTGACCAAACCCCTGACATGTTCACACCATCATCTTCTGTTACAGCCAGATCTTCACTGTTCAGCAGTGAGACACCGATAGCAACAGTCGCCACAAAAATTCCCATGACAGAAGAGAGTGATGGAACCAAAGTGACTGATAGAACAGAGGCAACTGTTACTCCTGCCTCCTCTCTCTACAGCACTGAAAAGCCAACATCTCTGTCACCTGAAACAGAAGCAACTGTAACCACAAGTGAGAGTGAGGCAACACCTGGAACACCTGAGACAAGTTCTATTTCTCTGGTAACAGAAGACGAGAGCTCAGGTGACCAAACTCCTGAAATGTTCATTCCAGCATCTTCTGTCACAGCCAAATCTTCTCTTTTCAGCACAGAGACACCAACAGCAACAGAAGCCACAAAAAGTGACGTGACTGACAAGACAGATGAAACCAAAGCAACCGATAGAACAGAGGCAACTGTTACTCCTGCCTCCTCTCTCTACAGCACTGATAAGCCAACATCTCTGTCACCTAAAACAAAAGCAACTGTAACCACAAGTGAGAGTGAGGGAACACCTGGAACACCTGAGACAAGTTCTATTTCTCTGGTAACAGAAGAGGAGAGCTCAGGTGACCAAACTCCTGAAATGCTCACTCCAACATCTTCTGTCACAGCCAAACCTTCCCTTTTCAGCACAGTGACACCAACAGCAACAGAAGCCACAAAAAGTGACGTGACTGACAAGACAGATGAAACCAAAGCAACTGATAGTGAGGAGGCAGCTGTTTCTTCTGCCTCCTCTCTCTACAGCACTGAAACGCCAACATCACTGTCACCTGAAACAGAAGCAACTGTGACCCAAAGTGAAAGCGGAAAACTATCAGCAACATTTGAGACAAGTTCTTCCTTCCCAAGAACAGAGGAGGAAGGCTCAGGTGACCTAACTACTGTGATTTCCAGTCAAGACACCGCTGCAACTACAGTCCCTTCCATGTTTCCAACAGAAGTTACAAAAAGTGACATGACACAGGAGACAGATAAAACCAAAATAAGTGATACTACAGTTTCTGCTGTGACGGCAGCTGCGTCTCTTTACACTACTCTAAAAGCTAGTCAAACGGAGGAACCATCTGGAACACCCGAGACACATTTCATATTTCCAACAACAGAGGAAGAGAGCTCAGGTCAAGGAACTACTGAGCTGTTCAGTAAAGACACAGCTGTTCCGACATCTTCTTCATTGGTCAGCACAAAAAGTCCAACAGCAATGACAATTGAGAAACAGGAAAGTGCTCTCACAACACAGACAAAAATGCCCACAAAGATGCCAGTAACAGGTGTGACAGAGGAAGGTTCTGTTGCTACACCAGGAGACGAAGACGGGTCTGGAGTACAACCTCCTGACATATTCACTCCGACCTCTGCTGTCACAGGAACATACCCAGAGGGGACCAGGATGCCATCACCTTCACAAGAATCATCAGTCTCTCCCACCACTGAAACGGCTGTGACAAGCTCAGTCACGATGTCTTCAATTTGGAGTTCTCTACTATCAACAATTGGTCTCGATTTTGAGGACAAAGATGTCAGCAGTGGAACTACCATGCTAGAGTCCAGTCCCTCTTTCGGTGAATCAACGATGAAACCTGATTCAACATCTGTCTTAATTTCCACTGACACAGAGAGCTCTGTTGACCACACTGAAGACATTTCTGCAGAGTCAATAATTGTAGGAACATCTGTTTCCCCTCGAACCAGCACAATGACCTCACAAGGGGCAACATCTCTTAGAACTGAAAGTGACATTTCAAAGGAGACTGTGACTGCATCATCATCACTTTCGTCTACAACCTCATCGCTGTTTAGTACTGAAAAGCCAACTATGCTGCCAGTTGGCACTGGTGGCACAAGTCTGCCAACAAAGCCATCTTTGTCTACCATTCCAGATATGAAAATATCTGCTATTACTCCATTGCAAGATGATGGGTCGGGAGACCAAACATTGAGCATGTTCTCCTCAACTTCTTTGGTCGCAGATGTATCTGCCCAATCCACCACCCAGACACCAAAGGCAATTTCACCGAAAGCATCAGAAATCTTGTATGATGCAACAGCTGCAGGCTCAGTAACAATGTCTCCAAGTGTGTCTACTGTCATATCATCCACTGTTTCTGACTATAATGAAACTGAAAGCAGTGAACAAACACTGGAGGTGTCCACTTCCGCAATGAGGGGATCGACTACAAAAACCGAAACATCATCTTTCCTCACCACACCAGATAAAGAGAGTTCTGTTACCAGCACTGATGATTTCACTGAGGAGTCACTTATCACAACTAGAGTTTCTTCAGTAAGCAGTGCAGAGACGCCAGCAGTGACAGCACCACTTGAGACTGAAACAGGTGGCCTTTCCAAGACAAGTGGTACTGCAGCAACATCACTCTTTAGTACTGATAAATCAACATCAGTGCCTCTTGAAACACAAAAGACTGTTAGCCTAAGTCAGACAGAGACGACCAAAGGAACATCAGCGACAAGTTCTACGTCCCCTGCAACAGACGAGGAGAGCTCAGGTGATCACACCCCTGATATGTTCACAACAATGTCCAGTGCCACAATCACATCTTCTCAACTTGGCACTCGGCTACCAACAACCGACGCTACAAAAAGTGACATGACAGAGGAGACAGATAAAACCAAACTAACTGATACAACAGATGCTGCTGGTACTGTAACTTCATCTCTGTACAGTACCATTAAACCCACACCCCTGTCAGTTGCAACGCAAGAGACTGTTGCTGCTAGTCAGACCGAGGAACCATCTGGAACACCTGAGACACTTTTTACATTTCCAACAACAGAGGAGGAGAGCTCAGGAGAAGGAACTACTGAGATGTTCAGTAAAGACACAGCAGCTCCTACAGCTTCTTTGCTCAGCACAGAAAGTCCAACAGCAATAACAGATGAGAAACACGAAAGTGCTCTCACAACACAGACAAAAATGCCAACAAAGATGCCAGTAACAGGTGTGACAGAGGAAGGTTCTGTTGCCACACCAGGAGACGAAGACGGGTCTGGAGTACAACCTCCTGATATATTCACTCCGACCTCTGCTGTCACAGGAACATACTCAGAGGGGACCAGGATGCCATCACCTTCACAAGAATCATCAGTCTCTCCCATCACTGAAACGGCTGTGACAAGCTCAGTCACGATGTCTTCAATTTGGAGTTCTCTACTATCAACAATTGGTCTCGATTTTGAGGACAAAGATGTCAGCAGTGGAACTACCATGCTAGAGTCCAGTCCCTCTTTCGGTGAATCAACGATAAAACCTGATTCAACATCTGTCTTAATTTCCACTGACACAGAGAGCTCTGTTGACCACACTGAAGACATTTCTGCAGAGTCAATGACTGTAGGAACAACTGTTTCCCCTCGAACCAGCACAATGACCTCAGCGGCAAGATCTCTTGGAACTGAAAGTACATTTTCGAAGGGGATTGTGACTGCAGCATCATCACTTTACAGTACTGAAAAACCAACATCATTGTCTCCTGAAACACAAGAGGCTATAACAGTTGGCACTATTGGCACAGGTCTGACAGAAAGGGCCTCTTTGTCTTTGATTACTGCGTCTCCAGCTTTGTCATCTGTCAGTGGATCAACCCAGGAACCTGAAACAACATCACATTTCCTTTTGACGGAAACAGAGGGCTCTGGTGACCAACCTTTTAATTTTACATCAGAATCATTCATTACGGCCACTCCTACATCTGTCACTAGAACAAAAACTGAAAGTGATTTTTCGAAAGCAACTGTTACTGCAGCATCATCACTCTATAGCACTGAAAAACCAACATCGGTTTCTCCTGACTCATCGGGTACTGAACCTACACGAAAGACTGAGGAACCATCCGGGACAGCTGTGACAAGTTCTAGTTCTCCTGGAACAGACGAAGAAAGCTCAGGTGACCCAACTCCGGACATGTTTACTCCAACATCATTGGTCACAGCCATACCCTCTGTATTTAGCCTAGAGACAGCAACAGCAACGGCGGCCACAAGTGTCATGACAGAGGAGACGGATGAAACCAAAGTGACTGATAGTACAGAGGCAGCTGTTACTCCTGCCTCCTCTCTCTACAGCACTGAAAAGCCAACATCACTGTCACCTGAAACAGAAGAGAGTGTTAGCACTAGTCAGACTGAGGAATCATCTGGAACGCCTGAGACAAGTTCTACTTTCCCAGTAACAGAAGAGGAGAGCTCAGGTGACCGAACACCTGACATGTTCACACCAACATCTTCTGTCACAGCCAGATCTTCTGTATTTAGCAGTGAGACACCCACAGCAGGCACAAAACGTTTCATGACAGAAGAGACTGATGGAACTGAAGTGACTGATAGTACAGAGGCAACTGTTACTGCAGCTTCATCACTCTACAGCACTGAAAGGCCATCATTTTCATCCGAAACACAAGAACCTGCACGCACCAGTCACACTAAAGATATCTTTGCAACATCTGAGACAAGCTCGGCTTCTCCGGCATCACAAAAGGAGGGCTCAGGGGACCAAACACCTGAGATGTTCACCCAAACATCTTCAGTTACAACCAAATCTTCCCTGTTCAGCACAGAATCACAAACAGCAACAGAAACCGAAGAAAGTGACATGACAGAACAGACTGATAAAACCAAAGTGGTTTTAGAGACAAGTGTTACTCCTGCTTCCTCTGTCTACAGCACCAATGAACCAACATCAGTTTCCCCTGAAACACAAGAGAGTGTTAGCACTAGTGAGACTGAAGAATCATCTGGAATGCCTGAGACAAGTTCTACTTTACCAGTAACAGAAGAGGAGAGCTCAGGTGACCGAACCCCTGACATGTTCAAACCAACATCTTCTGTCACAAAAAAATCTTCCCTGTTCAGCACTGAGACACCAACATCAGCAGTCACAAAAAGTGTCATGACAGAAGAGACGGACGGAACCAAAGTGACTGATAGTACAGAGGCAGCTGTTACTCCTGCCTCCTCTCTCTACAGCACTGAAAAGCCAACATCACTGTCACCTGAAACAGAAGCTACAGTAACTACAAGTGAGGTTGAATCATCC
Organism: Mullus surmuletus; assembly: GCA_903171835.1. NCBI lineage: Eukaryota > Metazoa > Chordata > Actinopteri > Syngnathiformes > Mullidae > Mullus > Mullus surmuletus. The sequence goes on along the minus strand of CAESWR010001139.1, from coordinate 75,862 downwards.
TCAGTAACATCTGAGACAAGTTCTTCCTTCCCAGGAACAGAGGATGAGAGCTCAGGTGATCCAACAATTGATATCTTCAGCCAAGACACTGCTGCTACATCTGTGCCTTCAGTGTTTAGCACTGAGAAGCTAACTGCACTGCCAGTTGGCACTGCTGGCACAGGTCCAACAGAACAGCCATCTTTGTCTCTTTCTTCAGTATCATCTGTCACAGATGTTTCTGCCCAGTCCACCACCCAGAAACCAAAATTAATGTCTCCTGAAGCATCAGAAATTCTCTATGATGTGACAGTCTCTCCAAGTGTGTCTTCTGTCATATCATCTACTTTGTCAGACTTTGATGAAGTTGAAAGCAGAGAGACAACAATGGTCGAGTCCATTCCTTCTTTCAGTGGATCAACCACTAGACCTGAAACATCATCATTCTTCACCACACCAGAAGAAGAGAGTTCTGGAGACAGCACTGATGATGTATCTCAAGAGATGGTTATCTCAGCAACAACTTTCTCTTCCATGTTTAGCACAGAGACACCAGCTGCAACAAAACCTCACAAAACTGAAATGACTGATATTCCAAAGACTGGTGTTACTACAGCATCATCACTCTACAGCACCAAAGAGCCAACATCAGTTTCTCCTGAAACACAAGAGACCGTTAGTACCAGTCAGACTAAGGAACCATCTGCAACATCTGATACAAGTTCTGCTGCTCCGGCAACAGAAGAGGAGAGCTCAGGTGACCAAACCCCTGATATGTTCACTCCAACATCTTCAGTTACAGCAAGATCCTCTCTGTTCAGCACTGATACACCAACAGTAACAGCAGCCACAAGAAGTGAAATGACAGAAGACACTGAAGGAACTAAAGTAGTAGATAGTACAGAGACAATTGTTACTGCAGCATCATCACTCTACAGCACTGAGAAACCAACATCACCTTCTACTCACACACAACAGACTGTTGGCACAAGAACCTCTGAAACATCTGAGACCAGTTCTGCTTCTCTAGCAACAGAGGAGGAGAGTTCAGGCGACCAAACCCCTGACATGTTCAGTAAAACATCTTCTGTCACAGCCAGAACTTCTTTGTTCAGCACTGAAACAGCAACAGCAGCCACAAAAAGTGACATGACAGAAGCAACTGATGGAACCAAATTGGCTGATAGTACAGAGGCAACTGTTACTCCTGCCTCCTCTCTCTACAGCACTGAAAAGCCAACATCTCTGTCACCTGAAACAGGAGCAACCGTAACTTCAAGTGAGATTGAAGAATCCTCAGTAACATCTGAGACAAGTTCTTCCTTCCCAGGAACCGAGGAGGAGAGCTCAGGTGAACCAACAATTGACATGTTCAGCCAAGACACTGCTTCTACAACGGTGCCTTCAGTGTTTAGCACTGAGAAGCTAACTGCACTGCCAGGTTCAAACACAGTAACAATTTCCCCAAGTGTGTCCTCTGTCATATCATCTACTGTTTCAGACTTTGATGAAGTTGAAAGCCGGGAGACAACAATGGTTGAGTCCATTCCCTCTGTCAGTGGATCAACCACAAAACCTGAAACATCATCGTTCTTCAACACACCAGAATCAGAGAGTTCCGGAGACAGCACTGATGATGTGTCTCTAGAGACGCTTATATCAGCAACAACGTTCTCTTCCATGTTTAGTACAGAGACACCAGCTGCAACAAAACCTCACAAAACTGAAATGACTGATATTCCAAAGACTAATGAACCATCTGGAACATATGAGACAACTTATGCTTCTCCAGCAACAGAAGAGGAGAGCTCCGGCAACCAAACCCCGGAAATGTTCACTCCAACATCATCTGTCACAGTTACACCTTCTCTGTTCAGTACTGAGACACCAGCAGCAACAGCAGCCACAAAAAGTGACATGACTATAGACACTGAAGTAACCAAAGTAGTAGATAGTACAGAGGCAACTGTTACTGCAGCATCATCACTCTACAGCACTGAGAAATCAACATCACCTTCTACTCAAACACAACAGACTGTCGGCACAAGAACCTCTGAAACATCTGAGACCAGTTCTGCTTCTCTAGCACCAGAGGAGGAGAGTTCAGGCGACCAAACCCCTGACATGTTCACTAGAACATCTTCTGTCACAGCCAGATCTTCTTTGTTCAGCACTGAGACACCAACAGCAATAGCAGCCACAAAAAGTGACATGACAGAAGCAACTGTTGGAACCAAATTAGCTGATAGTACAGAGGAAACTGTTACTCCTGCCTCCTCTCTCTACAGCACTGAAAAGCCAACATCAGTGTCACCTGAAACAGAAGCAACTGTGACCCCAAGTGAGATTGAAGAATCCTCAGTAACGTCTGAGACAACTTCTTCCTTCCCAGGAACAGAAGAGGAGAGCTCAGGTGACCAAACAACTGAAATGTTCACCCAAGACACTGCTTCTACAACGGTGCCTTCAGTGTTTAGCAGTGAGAAGCTAACTGCACTGCCAGTTTCAAACACAGTGACAGTTTCCCCAAGTGTGTCCTCAGTCATATCATCTACTGTTTCAGACTTTGATGAAGTTGAAAGCTGGGAGATAACAACAAAGGTAGAGTCCATTCCCTCTGTCAGTGGATCAACCACAAAACCTGAAACATCATCATTATTCACCACACCCGAAGCAGAGAGTTCCGGAGACAGCACTGATGATGTGTCGCAAGAGATGCTTATATCAGCAACAACTTTCTCTTCCATGTTTAGTACAGAGACACCAGCTGCAACAAAACCTCACAAAACTGAAATGACTGATATTCCAAAGACTAAGGAACCATCTGGAACATATGAGACAACTTATGCGTCTCCAGCAAGAGAAGAGGAAAGCTCTGGCGACCAAACCCCGGAAATGTTCACTTCAACATCATCTGTCACAGTTACATCTTCCTTGTTCAGTACTGAGACACCAGCAGCAACAGGAGCCACAAAAAGTGACATGACAGAAGACACTGAAGGAACCAAAGTAGTAGATAGTACAGAGGCAACTGTTACTGCAGTTTCATCGCTCTACAGCACTGAGAAACCAACATCAGTTTCTCCTGAAACACAAGAGACTGTTGGCACGAGTACATCTGGAACATCTGAGACCAGTTCTGCTTCTCCATCAGCAGAAGAGGAGAGCTCAGGTGACCCAACCCCTGACATGTTCACACCAATATCTTCTGTCACAACCATGTCTTCCACGTTCAGCACTGAGACAGTAACAGCAGCAGTCACAAAAAGTGTCATGACAGATAAGACAGATGGAACCAAAGTGACTGATAGTACAGAGGCGGCTGTTACTCCTGCCTCCTCTCTCTACAGCACTGAAAAGTCAACATCTCTGTCACCTGAAACAGAGGGAAGTGTAACCACAAGTTTAAGTGAGCAACCATCAACTACATTTGAGAAGAGTTCTTCCTTCCCAGGAACAGAAGAGGAGAGCTCAGGTGACCAAACCCCTGAAATGTTCACTCCAACATCTACTCTCACAGCCAGATCTTCTCTGTTCAGCACCGAGACACCAACAGCAACAGCAGCCACAAAAAGTGACATGACAGAAGCAACTGATGGAACCAAATTGACTGATAGTACAGAGGCAGTTGTTACTCCTGCCTCCTCTCTCCACAGCACTGAAAAGCCAACATCACAGTCACCTGAAACAGAAGCAAGTGTAACCACAGATGAGAGCAACAAATCTTTGGTGACAATTGAAACAACTTCATTCCCAGGAACAGGGGAGGAGAGCTCAGGTGACAGAGGTCCAACAGAACAGCCTTCTTTGTCTCTTTCTTCAGCATCATCTGTCACAGATGTTTCTCCCCAGTTCACCACCCAGACACCAAAATTAATGTCTCCTGAAGCATCAGAAATTCTCTATGATGTGACAGTCTCTCCAAGTGTGTCTTCTGTCATATCATCTACTGTGTCAGACTTGGACGAAGTTGAAAGCAGGGAGACAACAATGGTAGAGTCCATTCCAACTTTCAGTGGATCAACCACTAGACCTGAAACATCGTCATTCTTCACCACACCAGAAGCAGAGAGTTCTGGAGACAGCACTGATGATGTATCTCAAGAGATGGTTATCTCAGCAACTACGTTCTCTTCCATGTTTAGCACAGAGACACCAGCTGCAACAAAACCTCACAAAACAGAAATGACTGATGTGCCAAAGACTGGTGTTACTACAGCATCATCACTCTACAGCACCAAAGAGCCAACATCAGTTTCTCCTGAATCACAAGAGACTGCTAGTACTAGTCAGACTAAGGAACCATCTGCAACATCTGATACAAGTTCTGCTTCTCCAGCAACAGAAGAGGAGAGCTCAGGTGACCAAACCCCTGACATGTTCACTAGAACATCTTCTGTCACAGACAGTTCTTCTTTGTTCAGCACTGAGACACCAACAGCAACAGCAGCCACAAAAACTGGCATGACAGAAACAATTGATGGAACCAAATTAGCTGATAGTACAGAGGCAACTGTTGCTCCTGCCTCCTCTCTCTACAGCACTGAAAAGCCAACATCACTGTCATCTGAAACAGAAGCAACTGTTACCACGAGTGAGAGTGAGGGAACACCTGAGACAAGTTCTATTTCTCTGGTAACAGAAGAGGAGAGCTCAGGTGACCAAACTCCTGCCATGTTCACTCCAACATCTTCTGTCACAGCCAGAACTTCCCTGTTCAGCACTGAGACACCAGCAACAGCAGTCACAAAAAGTGACATGACAGAGGAGACAGATGGAACCAAAATGACTGATAGTACAGAGGCAGCTGTTACTCCTGCCTCCTCTCTCTACAGCACTGAAAAGCCAACATCTTTGTCACCTGAAACAGAAGCTACCGAAGCTTCAAGTGAGATTGAAGAATCCTCAGTAACATCTGAGACAAGTTCTTCCTTCCCAGGAAAAGAGGAGGAGAGCTCAGGTGAACCAACAATTGACATGTTCAGCCAAGACACTGCTTCTACAGCGGTGCCTTCAGTCTTTAGCACTGAGAAGCTAACTGCACTGCCTTTTTCAAACACAGCGACAATTTCCCCAAGTGTGTCCTCTGTCATATCATCTACTGTTTCAGACTTTGATGAAGTTGAAAGCCGCGAAACAACAATGGTCGAGTCCATTCCTCCCTTCAGTGGATCAACCACAAAACCTGACACATCATCATTCTTTACCACACCCGAAGCAGAGAGTTCCGGAGACAGCACTGATGATGTGTCTCAAGAGATGCGTATATCAGCAACAACGCTCTCTTCCATGTTTAGTACAGAAACACCAGCTGCAACAAAACCTCACAAAACTGAAATGACTGATATTCCAAAGACCAAGGAACCATCTGGAACATATGAGACAACTTATGCTTCTCCAGCAACAGAAGAGGAGAGCTCCGGCGACCAAACCCCTGAAATGTTCAGTTCAACATCATCTGTCACAGTAACATCTTCTCTGTTCAGTACTGAGACACCAGCAGCAACAGCAGCCACAAAAAGTGACATGACTAAAGACACCGAAGGAACCAAAGTGGTAGATAGTACAAAGGCAACTGTTACTGCAGCTTCATCACTCTACAGCACTGAGAAACCAACATCAGTTTCTCCTGAAACACAAAAGACTGTTGGAACAAGTACATCTGGAACATCTGAGCCAGCCACAAAAAGACACATGACAGAAGCAACTGATGGAACCAAATTAGCTGATAGTACTGAGGCAACTGTTACTCCTGCCTCCTCTCTCTACAGCACTGAAAAGCCAACATCACTGTCACCTGAAACAGAAGCAACTGTAACCACAAGCGAGAGTGAGGCAACCCCTGGAACTCATGAGACAAGTTCTATTTCTCTGGTAACAGAAGAGGAGAGCTCAGATGACCAAACTCCTGAAATGTTCACTCCAACATCTTCTGTCACAGCCGGAACTTCCCTGTTCAGCACTGAGACACCAACAGCAGCAGTCACCAAAACTGTCATGACAGAAGAGACAGATGGGACCAAAGTGACTGACAGTACAGATACAGCTGTTACTCCTGCCTCCTCTCTCTACAGCACTGAAAAGCCAACATCTCTGTCATCTGAAACAGAAGGAAGTGTAACCACAAGTTTAAGTGAGCAACCATCAGCTACATTTGAGACACGTTCTTCCTTCCCAAGAACAGAGGAGGAGAGCTCAGGTGACCAAACCCCTGAAATGTTCACTTCGACATCTTCTGTCACAGCCAGATCTTCTCTGTTCAGCACGGAGACACCAACAGCAACAGCAGCCACAAAAAGTGACATGACAGAAGCAACTGATGGAACCAAATTGACTGATAGTACAGAGGCAGTTGTTACTCCTGCCTCCTCTCTCCACAGCACTGAAAAGCCAACATCACAGTCACCTGAAACAGAAGCAAGTGTAACCACAGATGAGAGCAACAAATCTTTGGTGACAATTGAAACAACTTCATTCCCAGGAACAGGGGAGGAGAGCTCAGGTGACACAGGTGCAACAGAAAAGCCTTCTTTGTCTCTTTCTTCAGTATCATCTGTCACAGATGTTTCTGCCCAGTCCACCACCCAGACACCAAAATTAATGTCTCCTGAAGCATCAGAAATTCTCTATGATGTGACAGTCTCTCCAAGTGTGTCTTCTGTCATATCATCTACTTTGTCAGACTTTGATGAAGTTGAAAGCAGAGAGACAACAATGGTAGAGTCCATTCCAACTTTCAGTGGATCAACCACTAGACCTGAAACATCGTCATTCTTCACCACACCAGAAGCAGAGAGTTCTGGAGAGAGCACTGATGATGATGTGTCTCAAGAGATGGTTATCTCAGCAACAACGTTCTCTTCCATGTTTAGCACAGAGACACCAGCTGCAACAAAACCTCACAAAACAGAAATGACTGATGTGCCAAAGACTGGTGTAACTACAGCATCATCACTCTACAGCACCAAAGAGCCAACATCAGTTTCTCCTGAAACACAAGAGACTGTTCGTACCAGTCAGACTAAAGAACCATCTGCAACATCTGATACAAGTTCTGCTTCTCCAGCCACAGAAAAGGAGAGCTCAGGTGACCAAACCCCTGACATGTTCACTAGAACATCTTCTGTCACAGGCAGTTCTTCTTTGTTCAGCACTGAGACACCAACAGCAACAGCAGCCACAAAAACTGGCATGACAGAAACAATTGATGGAACCAAATTAGCTGATAGTACAGAGGCAACTGTTGCTCCTGCCTCCTCTCTCTACAGCACTGAAAAGCCAACATCACTGTCACCTGAAACAGAAGCAACTGTTACCACGAGTGAGAGTGAGGGAACACCTGGAACACCTGAGACAAGTTCTATTTCTCTGGTAACCGAAGACGAGAGCTCAGGTGACCAAACTCCTGAAATGTTTACTCCAACATCTTCTGTCACAGCCAGAACTTCCCTGTCCAGCACCGAGACACCAGCAGCAGCAGTCCCAAAAAGTGACATGACAGAGGAGACAGATGGAACCAAAGTGACTGACAGTACAGAGGCAGCTGTTACTCCTGCCTCCTCTCTCTACAGCACTGAAAAGCCAACATCTCTGTCACCTGAAACAGAAGCTACCGTAACTTCAAGTGAGATTGAAGAATCCTCAGTAACATCTGAGACAAGTTCTTCCTTCCCAGGAACAGAGGAGGAGAGCTCAGGTGAACCAACAATTGACATGTTCAGCCAAGACACTGCTGCTACAGCAGTGCCTTCAGTGTTTAGCACTGAGAAGCTAACTGCACTGCCAGTTTCAAACACAGTGACAATTTCCCCAAGTGTATCCTCTGTCATATCATCTACTGTTTCAGACTTGGATGAAGTTGAAAGCTGGGAGACAACAATGGTAGAGTCCGTTCCCCCTGTCAGTGGATCAACCACAAAACCTGAAACATCATCATTCTTCACCACACCAGAAGCAGAGAGTTCCGGCGACAGCACTGATGATGTATCTAAAGAGATGGTTGTCTCATCAACAACGTTGCCTTCCATGTTTAGCACAGAGACACCAGCTGCAACAAAGCCTCATGAAACTGAAATGACTGAGATTTCAAAGACTGGTGTTACTACAGCATCATCATTTCACAGCACCGAAGAGCCAACATCAGTTTCTCCTGAAACACAAGAGACTGTTAGTACCAGTCAAACTAAGGAACCATCTGGAACATCTGAGACAAGTTCTGCTTCTCCAGCAACAGAAGAGGAGAGCTCATGTTACGAAACCACTGACACGTTTGACCCGACATATTCTGTCACAGCCAGATCTTCACTGTTCAGCACTGAGACACCAGCAGCAACACAAGCAACAAAAATTGAAATGACAAAAGAGACTGATGGAACCAAAGTGACTGCTATTACAGAGGCAACTGCTACTCCTGCCTCTTCTCTCTACAGCACTGAAAAGCCAACATCACTGTCATCTGAAACAGAAGCAACTGTGACCCCAAATAAAAGCGAAATACCATCAGCAACATTTGATACAAGTTCTTCCTTCCCAGCAACAGAGGAGGAGAGCTCAGGTTCCCAAACTAATGACATGTTCACTCCAGCATCATCGGTCACTGCCAGATCCTCAATGTTTAGCACTGAGACACCAACAGCAACAGAAGCCACAAAAAGTCCTATGACAGAAGAGACTGTTAGAACTGATAAAACAGAGGGGACTGTTACTGCAGGATCATCACTCTACAGCACTGAAGAGCCATTATCATTTTCAACTGAAACAGAAGCTATTGTAACCACAAGTGAGGAACCATCTGGAACACCTGACACAAGGTTCTCCAGTTCTTCTCCAGTTACAGAGGAGGAGAGCTCAGGTGACCAAACCCCTGAAATCATCACTCCAACATTTTCTGTCACAGCCAAATCTACTCTGTTCAGCACTGAAACACCAACAACAGAAGCCAAAAGTGACATGATAGAAGACACAGATGGAACCAAAGTAGCAGATAGTACAGAGGCAACTGTTAGTGCAGCATCATTACTTTACAGCACTGAAAAACCAACATCAATCTCTCCTAAAGCACAAGAGAGTGTTAGCAGTACTCAGAGTAAGGAACCATCTGGAATTCCTGAGACAGGTTCTACTTCCCCAGCAACTGAAGAGGAGAGCTCAGATGACCAAACTCCTGAAATGTTCACTTCAACACCTTCTTTTACATCCCCATCTTCTCTGTTCACTACTGAAATGCCAGCAGGAACAGAAGCAACAGAAAGTGAAGTGACAAACAGGACTGATGAAAGTAAACCAAGTGATGCAGTAGAGACAGATGTTAGTGCTGCCTCATCTCCATACACTACTGAAAAACCATCGTCACTCTCACCTGGAACACTGGGGACCGTAACCATAAGACAGACTGGGGAACCAACACCTGAAACAAGTTCCACCATCCCATCCACAGAAGACGAGATCTCTGGTGAAGAAACAACTGAAAATTCCAGCAAAAACACTGCAGCTCCAACAGACTCTCCGTTGTTCAGAACTGAGAAGTCAACTCTTGGCACAGGTAAGACAGAAAAGCCCTCTTGGTCTACCATTTCAGATATGGCGGAGAGAACTTCTTTTGCCACTGAATTTGATGATACTTCAGATGACCAAAGACTGAGCACTTTGTCTTCCATCTTGTCTTTCACAGATGTATATGCACAAACCACCATCGAGACACCAAAGACGGTGTCATCTGAAACAACCGAAAGTCCAACTGATGTCACAGTACTGCCTGAAACAATGGAGACCATAACCACAAGGCAGTCAGATGAACTGTCTGGAACAGAACTACCTACTATTTCCGATGTGGATGAATTTGAAAGCAGTGAGACCACAATGGTAGAGTCCATTCCTTCTTTCAGTGGATCAACCATGGAACCTGACACAGCATCATTCTTTACCACTATAGAGAGTTCTGGAGACAGCACGAGTGATTTCACTGAGGAGTCAAAGAGCACAGCTACTCTTTCTTCCATGCTTAGCACAGAGACACCAGCAGGGCCAGGATCACATGAGACTGAAACAAGTCATATTTCAAAGACTAGTGAAGCATCGTCACTCTACAGTACTGAGAAACCAACAGACACATCCGGCAAAGACTCTACAGGTGTAACAGCCTCTTTACCATTCAGCACAGAAAAGCCAACAGCACAACCTGTTGAGGAAAAAGACACCAGGACTACACCCGATGATATCTCACTGACAAGTGTTAGTACAGCATCATCACTCCTCAGCACTGAGACATCTGCATCAGGTTCTTCTAAAACATTTGAAACAGGTGGCTCAAGTCAGACTGATCATCAAACATCAGTAGACCAAAGTTCTACGCTTACAGTGACTGAGCACACAACTCAGATGTCAAGAAAAGACACTGTAGCTCCCATAGCTTCGTCTTTGTACAGCAGGGAGAAGTCAACGGCAACAGTAGATGAGACACAAGACATTTCTGTCACAGTTCATAGTGAGATGACCACCATGAGACCAACGACAGGCATGACAGAGGGTTCTGTTTCCACTCCAGGAGTTGAGGATGGCTCAAGTTACCAAACACACATCATGATGCCTTCACAGTCAACTGAACCAATTTCCCCCGAATCTTCTGCAACAGAGTCATCAAGTGTGGCCTCTGTTGTGCCAGGCGACTTTAGCACGGAAACCGCTGCTGTAGTGAGAACCTCCGATTTTTCCATTGAGTCCACAGAGGACATGAGCTCAAGTAGGCAAACAACTGAGACTATGACTGGAGAATCATCCACCATGTCATTTTTGCCAACACTGGACAATACATTGGAACCAAGCAGTGGCTCAACAGAAGTTATTGGCAGCTCACAGGAAACTGTGACTTCATCGCCAAGCTCCATCAGTGCTTCCATTCAAATCATTAATGAAACTGAGGTTATTGATCGGACTCCTTCCTCACCCACAAAAGCCATAGGTCAAACATCAACAATCTCTACCAGCACCGAAATGCCGATTGTGTCCACCACATCACATGCAACTGTGGTGAGCTCAGGATCACCTGCAACTGCGGCTTCTTCTCTGTACAGTACTGAGAGGTCTCAGATCTCAGCAACCACTGTGGAAATGACTGGAAGTCAAACCATAGATAGTAAAGTTACTTTGGAGCCTCTCTCTCCTTCCACCGATGTCTTATCATCTGTATACAGCACAGAGAAACCCCTGACAGATGTGACAGCATCTGTTGAAGAGGACTCCAGTTATGTGTCTGCCACAGAATTCCCAAGTGTCACACCTTCAAAGCTTAGCATTAGCACCCCTGGACCTACCAGCACTACTATTTCCACAGATTCTTCATCATTATTCATTGAGGAAGAAGGGTCAGCTGATGCTCCCACTGCTCCAATTTCTTCAATGTTCAGTACAGACACACCCAAATCAGCAGTGAGTTCAGAATCAGTTACATTGGAGGATCACACAAAAGAAACAGCAAGTGGAGTAGATTTGTCGCATACTACAGATAAGCCATTAACTGTATCTTCTGAATCTCAAACTACTGACATTTTAAAACCCCATGTGACTGCAGGTTCCAGTCCCTTCAGCACAGAGGAATCATTATCAGTATCAGCAAGTGCCTCCAGTGAATCTCGAAGCGAAACCCCATTCTTTGAGGAGGCAGGTGAAGACCAGACAGCTGAAAGTCACAGCACCTTACCGCCTAGGGTTGAATCATCAACCCAAACACGATCGCAGTTCACAACAGAGAAGTCTACAGAGGCTTCTGTCTCATCAATCCTCTCTGCCACACTTGATACTATAACAACATCAGTGTCTCAGTCACAGAGTGCTGGTTTTACTGAAGGTCAGAGGTCATTCACAGATGAAATTCCTCTTGAAACACCAAAAGCTGCTGAGGAGTCCTCTCTGGCATCAACGACCACACTGAGACCATCTGTCACATCAAATGAAGAAGAAAGCTCAAGTGATAGAGTCTTTACAACAGTTACAAAACATCCCCATACTCTTGGAACATCTCAGCCCAGGGAAATCACCAGCATCACCCAACTTACCTCAAAGGAAAGCTCTACTGATGTTGACACAGAGACCTCTGGTTTCTCACCAGTGGATGATCTTGAGGCTGGATCTGGTGACGAAATGTCCCCTGAGACTTTCACGAAACCCCAGGATCTACTAACTGTGGCCACAGATGAGGCAGAAACAGATGACACTAAAACGACAACCCAGTCCAGCATACAGTTCACCAAGGAATTTGTGTCATCCACCCAATCTCCACACACTATGAGCACTGAGAGTTACATCACTGAGCAAGGAAGCGGACTCACAGATGACACATCTGAGGATGATGGCTCAGGTACTGATTTCGACAGCTCAACTACATCTAGACCAATCACAAAACCATCTGTGATATCTGTCAGTGTAACACCTGCCACCCAGACGGCTTTTTCATCTCAAGATGTGTCAGCAGAGAGTTCAACTAAAATGACAACAGCCTTGCCAGTCAGTACTACACCCCAATTACCAAAATTGGATACATCTTCTTCTCTCTACAGAACAGTGAAGCCAGACATTGACACTTCTCAATCTGTATCTGATATACACAAATCGAGTCCAGATTTGACATTGACAGAAGGAGCTCAAACCACAGAAATGGTCACCTCAAAGCCACTGATGATGGAGACTGTTACATTTGGAGAGGCAACTGGTGAAACTCAAACTTTTGTCTCAGTTACGTCAACCTCGGATGAGCTGCTTTCATCACAGGAAGTTGAAATGTCTGCACATACAGAAACCCTCTCAGTGTCCGAAACAATGCAGCCTTCTATCTTTGTCACTGGTCAAGATGAAAGTACTGCCACTCCATCATCTTATACAACTTTACCTGCCCAAACAATTGGAAGTTCACCTCATGATCACAGTGAGTTTAGCACAGTAAGCCCAAGTATCCAAGATGGCTCCACATTTATGTCCACCCCAATACCTTCCATTGTATATCACAATATTACAGACCAACAGGTAGTGATTATAACTCCCAGCAGCCAAGCTCAGACTGACCTAACAGAGCAGACACCCACCATGGTCCTGCATGTGTCTAAGCCATCAACGAGTACATCAATCATATTTACAGAAGAAGCAAAAAATGAAGACGAGCTGTTCTCGACAGTAACAGACAGCACAAGGACAGAATTTTCAACTCAGGAACTTGTCACTGGTATCGATATCATTGATGCTGACACCATTGCAATGGTTCCTTCGTCTCCTTTTAATCCAACCTCTCAGACAGAGGAAGCTGGAGGGGTCACAACAGTGACAATGACACAGCTTTTTGAGGTCACTGAACTGGAAGGTTCGGGGACTGATGGTTCCGCTTTGTTCACTCCCACACCAGTAACTTTACATCTATCAGCGACCGTGGAATCATCAGACGCAACATCCTCTGAAGATTCACTGTCTACCACCCAACCATCACCTATGGAGGGTGTTGAGACTGCTACATCATTGCTGCAGTCCACTCCGGCTATGGCAGTGCCAACTAAGTCAAGCTCTGAGGAATCACAAGATTTAACCACCCATGTTGATACTCATACCAAAACATCTCCCACACCTTTGGAGGGGGGTTTCTCATGGGAGGACACTGGCGACAATGCCACTGAGTCTGTTACTGAGATGGACACCTCCTTTTCTCAAACATTACCTGAAACATCAGACACAGGCTCAGTCAGTTCTGTGTCCGGTGAGGAGTATATGGTCAGCATGACCTCAGCACCCTTCACCGTCACGGCCTCAAGCCGAGTCACACCGGAGGAAACGTCAAGCTTATCCACTCCAACCTCTTCACCTTTGGCCACTGCTACAGCACACACGCCGGCATCTGTTGCTACACTGAAAGCAACGACTCAAGTGTCACATGAAGACTTTTCAGGTGACATTGACTCCAAGAATGTCTCTGAAAAAGAAACCTTTACATTGAAAATGGAAACTATATCAAAGACAGCTTCAGTAGCTCCATCCAGAAAAACGTCGTCAACTACAGCCTCGTCACTGTTCAGCACTGAGAAACCAACATCTGCACCAGGCACAGCTGATATGGTTGATGAGATTTCAACCATGTCGCCTGAAGCTGCCACAAGACAAGCTGTGGAGTTACCAAGTGCTTCCTCCTCACTCTACAGCACAGTGAAACCAACTCTTATCTCTGCACCTGATGTTATTGATGAGAACACATCATCCATAAAGAGTGAGCCAGTAACATTTTTAGATGCTTCATCTGAACCTGGAAGTGGGGAGAGTGAAGATGCATCAAGTGCTGCTTCTAGTCTTTACAGCACCGAGAAGCCAACTGTCACACCTTCAAACAACATCACCATGTCTGAACATAAGGCCCCAGATGTCGCAACTGCATCGCCAGAAACCATTGAGGAAGAGGTATCAACAGACACAATCCCTACTGATGGGGCAACATCAACTGTATCACCTGAAGAAAGCACTGGCGATGACATTACCTCTTCATCAGATTCAGCTTCTACAGTTTCCTCTCTACAAAGCACAATGCAGCCAAATGTAACTGTTAAGTTTGTAACCACTTTTATCCCAGAGCCATTGCCTACAAAACCTGATGTATCCATACAGGAAGCCAGGTCTGAGATCACATTCACTCGTCACCCAAACACAGACATCTCTGGGGAAACTATGTTTGCCACAACCAACCCAATGCTGCCTACTGAGGCGTCGAGCCAGCATGTTGAATTTAGTAGTGAAAGCCCACAGATTGAAGTTTCTTCATCAGAAATAAAAACAGATGGAGTGTCGAGTGAGGAACCTCCAAACAAAGAAGGTTCCACCGATGCTGACAGTAGCGCTGTCACAGATAGCAAAGACCAAGGAACATCTGATTCTGAAAGTCCATCGTCAACTGTGTCTTCTCTGCTTGGCACTGGGACTCCATCAGTGGGTGCAATATCAGACGTTTCTGATGCCATGTTCTCTGGAAAGAATGTAACTTCCCATCTCGGTGCAGAGGCAACAACAGCTACGCCACCTCAGCTTAACAAGGATGAAGAGAGTTCTTATGGAAGTACATCATCAGAGAGTGAGGAGAGCTCTGCAACAATAGGAATTAGCAGACTCCCAGCAGAAGAGGATAGTTCAGCACATCATGCTCTTCCAACTGTTTCATCCATCACTGTGTCATCCAATAGCTCAAACCAGATGACAAACACACAAACGCATACACCAGACACATATGTGCAAACCTCAGGTGCATTCTCGACACAGCTTCCTGATGCGACCAGCACGGCCAAGTCACCCAAGACACCCACCTCACAGGAGGAGTCAGGATCCACAGATTCAGAGAGTCAAGAGACAGAGGCCCCAGACTTGATAAGCACACACGAGCCACATGGCAATCAAAGCGCTCAAAGAATCTCAGAAAAAGTGGAGGCTCCAACCTTGTCCGCACAAAACACTTCCCTTGAGCCAACTTCAAATGTCCTCTCTGCATCAACCCCATCACAGCCTGATGTTACAGTCCAATTTTTCACAACATATTCCCCTCTAAAGGATCCAACTGGTCCTCAGGAATCCTTGGAGCAGGCTAGGTCAGAGATCGCATTTACACATCACGCTCACTCTGATTTGTCCTCTCAAGATCTGCTCCCAAGCTCCACCAGCCCCATTTTTTCGAGCCCTGACCCCAGCCAGATGACAGAGTCACCAGCGGTCCTCGCTACTGCTTCTATGGTGGCTGTAACTGCTTCAGTGGAAAGTCAGACGGACGAGCCTATTGTAATGCCCCCTGACTTTGCTAATTATGATATCAATTATGGGGATCCAGATTATGGCCTATCGGGCCCAGATTTTGTGCAAGCACTGCCAGAAAGGCCGACCGAATCACCTTCAGCAGCAACACAGATCACTCTCTCATCTTCAGCATCAGTTTTCAACACCACAGCAGCTTCCTCCTCTGGTTCTGACAGCTCCGAGAGTGGTTCGGAAAGTGCCAGCGGCTCAGAGGAAACCCCAGCAATCACTCCTAAAACAGATGATGACAAGGTCGCCTTGACTACATCACCCACCGCCGTTAGTAGCAGAGGTGAGGGTGGGTCTACCAGTTCCGAGAGTGGGTCTGGAGAGCTGATGACCACCAAAAAACCCCAAATCGACAGTATGACGAACCAATCCTCGGATCAAATCCAGACTGTCTACAAGGAAAATAGCACCGCACCATCAAAGACCACACCCTCTGGAGTTAACACCACTGTCACCAATACATCCACAAGGCACCACGCAGAGTCCACAACCACGATACCAGCTGAAACACGAAGCCAGCCATCAGCAGCAACCCTGTCATCGATTTCAAACGTAACTGCACATCCAGCTGAAGGAGACGCTCCAAGTACACAGGAAACCACAACAACTGCACCACAATATGATTTGGGACACACGGTTGTGGGTGAAACTGTTGAAATTCCAGGTACGCAGCTTTTATCAAAACGCAACAAAATGTGTTGGATTTTTAGCATTCATCTTGAGTTTAATATAAATTTGATTTCTTTCCTGAGCAGAGCTGAACACCTGTGCAGAGAATATTTGCCTGAATGGAGGAACTTGCCACAAGAGCGGCAGTGATATTTCATGTCAGTGCACTCCTGGTTACAGTGGTGTTCGCTGTGAAATAGGTACGACTTCTCATAATACTAATCATAAAGCTAAAGGGTGCACGTAAATGAGATATCTAATGGTTGATTTTGTAATTATGTGCTTTTGTGGTGATCTGCAAGGAGCCTGTTATGTAATTCCTCATTTGTTTTTCATTGTAGATACCGATGAATGTCACTCCAACCCGTGCCGCAATGGAGGCACGTGTGTTGACGGGTTGGCCGCCTTCACTTGTGTGTGCCTCCCAAGCTACACCGGGCAGTTTTGCGAGGAGGGTAAGTTTCCGACAGATCGCCTCGCCCTTGAGTGTTGAGTTCCAGATCTTATTTTATCCGAGTCATAAGTTCTCTCAACCGTTTGTCTGAACCGCCTCGGCTGAACTTCGGATAGAGCCACATGACGGAATATAATAAAACCATTACAACATTAGGAGCAGATTTTTTACTTAATACTATGTTTAGAAACTAATCGCTCACCTGGGATGCTGGGTAATAAACCAAGAAAAACAGTCATTAGTAGTCATTAGGATTTTCAGACAAACCACAGAAACACAATTCATCTACTTACAGCTCAGTATTTTTGTGAGATTATATCGGACATTTACTGAGTCATAAAACGCATCTCTGTCTCATCAGCTCAGCCTCTTTTCGCGCTGCCTGAGGGTTTGTCTGATAATTCCAGAGAACCTCAAGAGCACAAAATCTTCAGTAGTAGTGTCAGACAGGAAAAATGTAGTAGACATTTGGCCTTTAGTAGACGGACAGATGTGCTTCACACAAGAGATATATTAAACATATCTTGTTTTAATTCAAATTTTGTATTATTTCCCATCCCTCATCTGGTGAACTTTAGCCTCGTCTGAACAATGTCTTCACCCTGACCTTTGCTCAGATCACTCATTGGTGCATCACGTTCCAATTGTGTACTCAGAGGCAGCTGCTGTCTTAGAAGCGCTTGCCAGGATCGACAGTGAGAAAAGTAACTTTTTGTACAATAAAGTTCCCCCTGATAAAAGATCTGTTAATGTGCTGAAGAAGGATGGGGGGGGGCGGGGGGGGGGGCGGTGTCAGACAATATGTTTGGACCTTTGCTGTACTACACATTATTATTGCAAACGGGAACCGATTGTCAGTGTAACTATATCACTATATCAGAAGTACATATGGATACCAGCAAAATATTTGTATAGGTTTTTATTCTTTTGTTTTGTTTCCCTTTTCCTCAAAATGAGATTTTTTTTTTCTTCTGTTTCTTCTAACCTGTAGCCCTCTGAGGTGTTTTTGATGAAAAGGGCACTATAGATAAATTATTATTATTATTTTTACTAAGATAAGGAATTACAGAATTATTTTTTTCTTACATATACGTCCTTAGAAAGACTGGACGTCATCTATGTTAAAGTGATAAAGGTTAACTGTTATCAGGAGGCACAATATAGGATAAAAAAGACTTTAATTAGCATGGCCTTTGTCCCTTAAATGGTCTTCCTTCTGTTTGTCCTCTTTGTCCTCAGTAGTGCTGATGTAGGGGAGCTGCAGTAAGCGGCGCACTGCTCCTTTTTTATCTTGATAATCAGATAACAGGAAGCCTCAGGGGCTGGAATACTCAGGTGTTAGGGTCAGCGGTGTTAATAGAAACATGGATGATATTCACACTTTTTTCGTGGGTCATCCAGCCTCACTCACTGCTTTGTCCCCCATCAGACACGGAGACGTGCGACTACGGCTGGCACAAGTTCCAGGGCCACTGCTACAAGTATTTCCCCAACAGGAGGAACTGGGACACGGCGGAGCGCGAGTGTCGCATGCAGGGAGCTCATCTCAGCAGCATCCTCTCGCACGAGGAGCAGCAGTTTGTCAACCGTGAGTCAGCAATCACACTACTTTACGTCAACTAATCCTACAATGCAGGACCTGCCCTTTGCTATCTTTGATTCGTGTGTACGAGCAGACCAAATAAGGACATGTGTAGACAGAGGAGCCTAATCTGCTGTTTCTCTGTGCTGCAGGCCTGGGACAGGACTACCAGTGGATCGGCCTCAACGATAAGATGTTTGACAGCGACTTCCGCTGGACTGACGGCCGGCCCATGGTAAGATACGCCGCTTTCTCACATATTTCTTTCTCAACAAACATGGCACGGCGACAGTGTAAATATTTGGGAGCCGTGTGGATGGCGGACGCAGTCGGTGAAGGGTAGGGACCGGGCTCGGCTTTCTCATGACGTACCCTCACCCTCTGTCTGATAAAGCGGCTGTAAAGGCACCACTTGGCCGAGCCCGGTGTCAAGACAAGAGGACATTCCGCTGTAAAAAGATGCCCACTCTCGATACAAAAGCAGCACACAAGTGGGAGTGTGTTTGCTGGAGTGGTTGAAGCTGTTGAAGATCGCCCTCACTAGACAGGAAAGTGGCTAATTACTACGTGCTGCGGCCGGCGTCCTCACTTCAAAGATAACGCCCCCGGGACCAGAGATAGACGCAGCCCTGTGTGGGTTAGGGGGGGTGGGGGGGGGTTGGTGATGGTGGGGGGGCTATAGATAAGCACAGGCCGCCTGTGGGGGACCCCCAGCCAGTCGCTGAGGGGTGATGAGGGTGTGAGTGACGCTGTGTGCTGGGGGAAGCTGGCAGGCGCAGACAGGTATGGAAATCCCCCCCGTCCCCCGTCCCTCCACCCCTCCCCCCCCTCCACCACCACCACTCAGCCTACGAGCTGCAGGCCAGCAGGCAGGCAGGCGCCCGGGGGAAGGGCCACCGAGGAGGCAGACACACAGATGGACAGCACCTGTGTCTGGCTGCAGAAAGAAAGAAAGAAAAAAAAAATGAATAGATGCAATCCAGGGGGTCCGGGTGGGTGGTCACCCCATGTGGATTCAAATATAATAAATAAATCTGCCTTTAAACAGCTTTGAAACATTTGCATTTAAAGCAGAAGTGGTTGGAGTATTTCTGGTTGTGTGTCAGTTTTGGTGAGTGTGTGTGTGTGTGTGAGAAAATGTGTGTGTGGGCGATCAAAGTTTGTTTGATTATGTTGAGGAGGATGCAGACCTGCGATCCAGCTGACAGGTTTGCCATGTGTTAACTTGAAGTGCGGCGAGCAGGAAGTCGGTGTGTGTTTGTTAACCATAATGACAGAGTAGCAGAAGAGCCCGGGGACGTGATCGGTGTCCGCGGTGTGATGGCGGTGTGTGAGTTGGGGGTGGGGGGGGTGGGGGGGGTGGGGGGGGTGTTACTGTTTGAAGCCAGAATGTGGTGAAGGACAACAGGTAGCATCAAGTGTGTGCTGTGATGCACCGCAGCGCCGCAGCTGTGTGTGGACTTTACCCAGTAAATGCGTAAATGAGCAGCACATCTGTGGCTGCAGAGATACACATGTGGCACAAGGAATGCAGGCGGGTGTGATGTCATCGCGCCGCAACGTGGACGGTCGACAATGGCGTTTCACTAACACCTTACTCACAAAGCCCTCACTGGTTATTCTGGTTATTCTGGGCCTTTGTGCCAGATCTTGTGGTCTTCTTGGATGGACGGATGGAAAGATACTTTATTCATCTCACAGAGAAGTTCAAACTTCCAGCAGCTTGAAAGATGGAAACACAGGGGCATGCAGGGTTCAGAAAAAGAAAAAAAAAAAGATAAATAAGAGGCATGCAAGGTGACAAATATGGTATAATAAGAGAGATTAAAAAAATCTGGCAGCTTTATTGAATGCAGCGCTGCCGTGTTCTTGGGACAGTTGAAGGGCGACTTTCAGGGTCCCTCAGAGCGAGTCATGATGAAGTCACCGGTCCCTTCTGTTGCCCCCTCTTGTGGTCATTGTGAAAACAGCCGGCAGATGTTGAGATGAGGAAACTGCTGCTGACAGACGACTTCATCTCTGGTTATGAGCTTTTCTCCACCGAGGGAAATAAGTGGAAACAAACTCCAGTTTGGCACTTAGAGGCAAATGTACACATTACTACTGTTCCTAAATTATGTCATAATGGCGATATGTTACATATTGAGCGTAGCATCTGTGTCGACGTAAAGGGTGGGACGGGAGCCATCAATGCTTCATGGGGATTTTTTTTTGCGAAATAACAGATGTCCTTGTGTCTCAGCGAAACACGTCATGCTTCTTCTGTTGTTGCAGCAATATGAAAACTGGAGGCCCAACCAGCCCGACAGCTTCTTCTCCTCGGGCGAGGACTGCGTGGTGATGATCTGGCACGAGGACGGCCAGTGGAACGACGTGCCCTGCAACTACCACCTCACCTACACCTGCAAGAAGGGCACAGGTAGCACCGCTTTCCCGCTTCTGCTCATCCCCATTTTTGTCTGCGTGAAACGTGTAGCGGGAACTGAAGCTTTGCTGCGTTTGCTCCTCAGTGTCGTGCAGTCAGCCCCCCCTGGTGGCCAACGCGCAGCCCTTCGGCAAGATGCGCGAGCGGTACGAGATCAACTCGCTGGTGAGGTACCAGTGTCGCCAAGGCTTTATTCAGAGGCACGTCCCCACCATCCGTTGCCGTGGCGATGGACGATGGGACATCCCGAAAATCACCTGCCAGAGCCGTAAGTAAAGCAAGCGTCTTCCCTGCGCGGAGTTCGCATCGCAGTGCGTTGGATTTTGACTCCGCTCAGCTACATTTCCGGAAAGTTTCCTGATTTTTGTAGCCGTGACAACCAGTTATAACGAGAAAGCAGCCATTGAAGAAGATGAGGTCCAGGTCCTTGACGAGTAGAAAGCATGGGCTGAAGAGAAGCTGACGAAATATTTGGACATTATTGAATGGGACTTTTTTGGGGGAGCTGAGGGGAAGGAAGGAGGAATATTTCTTCTTTTATTTTTCACTATTCATGGTTTTTGTTATTCTGTGAAAGAAACCATGGAAGTTCTACAGTTCTAAAAACTGATGAGTGTCATTTATAGATGCATGCATGTATGTTTGCTTTCGACAAATATTTATGCCTACATTCATGACGGTTAGACTCCGTTAGAGAAAATTCCCTTAAAATCATTCATAATGTAATTTAAAAAATATTGCATTCGACATGTTTGCATGCATGTCTGCTTATAACAAACCAAAATGTTTCATATTTATGCGTGTATATGACCAGGTAAATGCAGTTAATGTAAATTCCTGAACATTTCCGTTAAATCCCGTTGAAAAACTCTTCGTTCCTCCCGCAGCGTCGAGCTATCAGAGGACCTTCATGAGACGGCACCAGCACAACAGCCTGTACAGCGTCCACAACTTCAAACGGCCGGAGGACGCCCTGCGCTTCCAGTATCAGCGCTACAGAGGACGGAGGGACCGGACGGTACACAGGCAGAGGAGGCAGTGAACGCACCGTCAACGCGCCGCACGGGACGAGGACGAGCGCTCGTGCCCCGAAAGAGGATTCTTTCAAAGGACAAAAAAAATGCACAAGAGAAAACTCATCAAACTGTGACACGACAACAATGATGATGATGATGATGATGATGATGATGATGACAGTTTGACTTGCATTTTGGATGACGATGGAATCTTATGAAGTGCCTTTTAGACTTTTCTTATCAAGAGAGCACTGTTTTATAACAATGCCGACGTGGAGGAAATACTTTCAGCTGGCTACTGGAAACACAAAAACGGGGAAAAAAAAAAGTACACTCACCTTTTAAAAAAATATATATATATTTTAGTTGGTCATCA
>CAESWR010001138.1:76926-94546 GCA_903171835.1 Mullus surmuletus | reverse complement strand
GGGGTGGCGGGCGGTTAAGGTGAAGTCAGTGAGCATTAGGTTAACAAAGCCACATATTAATCAGTGGGAAGGGTGAAGGTCAGGCACTCAATGTGGGGGTGAAGGACAGGGGGAAGCAGTGGTGTCAATAGAGTGTTCACACAGGTATTTTATGAGTGTGCATGCATGGATGTGCAGATGGGGGACATAAAAGGCCAATAATTGCCGAGGATAGCGGACACTCTGCTAGGGGCTGAAATAAAGGGGAGTGGATGGGGGAAAAAAGGTCAGGATTATGTATATATGTCTGACAGAATGGCTGACTTAATTGAACTCCTCTGAGCAACATTATTGAAATGAATAAATCATCCACCAGGCGAGGCTTGCCTGCATCGTAACTCTGGTTTTTCGCCACCGAAGTGCATGAACTGACAGGATCCATAGCTATATATATTACGTCCAACAATTTGCCAAATGTGTGTTACATCAAAAAGGTTCTATCAAGATGAGACATTCATGAATCCTCTCCAGCATATGTTGTTAGCATGACATTAACGTTTCAAATAACAATTGTATAATCAATGGGTTTGCAGAAGCTCTATGTCCAGCAGTTTTCAGATGACGCAACCAGAGGTCCAACCTGCTAGCTGCCGTCACTGTATATACACGTGATCTTAACGTTAAGTATAATATTGATTCTATTAAATTCGGAGACAGTGGGGTCAGAAACGTGCTGATGATTTGTGGACGATTACTAAACGCTCTTTTGGTACCATTCATCAACATGCGTGTAATGTCTGCTGTGCAGCACACTCTCCCCTCTGCACTCTGCTGCTCTGGATTTATTTGATGTGGATGCAAGTTGGTTTCATCAGCCAGAGCCTGCAGCCCCATAAACCCGGCAAATTTACTGGGGCGGCCAGCAGATCAAGAGGGTAAGAATTGAAGGCTGAAAGATCAGATGTAAAAATGTATTGAGTGAGAAGGCATGGGGTTGGAAGATGTGGGAATCAAGCAGCTGGCTACTCTTGAGAACCTACCTGGTGGGGGGGCAGGGCGAGCTCCTCGGACCTCCACGAGCAGATGTCGAAGCGTGTGCGGGGGCTACGCTAATTACCTCAGAGGCTTGTTTGGCGCCGCAGCTGACGAGAAACATGCGCTAGGACAAGATCAGAGCAATCTGCTGGGAAGCTACTTACAGAGTCTGGAAGTCTTGTTAGTACTGATCAGAGAGCAGCACTCTTTAAAATGTCCTGTGTTTGAAAGCGTCTGAATGTCCGTGGGCAACACGTTTGGAATACTATCATGAAAACAAGAACGGGAGGGCAATGTGCGTAGGTGCCATTGTCGTGACTGTTGATGAAAATGGACAAACAGCCACGTTTCAGGGCTCCACTGAGAGCCATTGAGGCCTTTCAGCCCATTATCTGTGAAAGTCCGCGTAATTTGGGATGTGGAGGGGCGATTCAGTGATGACGGTAGAGGCAAACAGTCTGCAGCAGCCGGCAGTCATCCCACGGCTGTGGGGGAGTCAGAGAGAGCAAATCTGTCATTTTGTAGAGGTGAAAAGATCTTTCTCTTTCTCCAAATGCTACTGCTGCCTGATTTTTTGGTGCTTTTTTTGCTCATAAACAAGCAAGAGTTTTTCATTGCTCTGGTTTTTATTGAGCATCTGGATGTGGGTCTATGAGGCGTAAAGGTTCATCTCGAAAACCTGAAAGTGCCACCGATGCACGGCCTCCTGCATGAAATGTTCTTGGATCAGATGTTGCCAACGCACAAACTATGTCACCCTAATTATCTCATACAGGTCTTGCAGCGCAGCTGAAAGAGAGAGAGAGAAAAAAGTGTATCTCTTCCT
This sequence comes from Mullus surmuletus, assembly GCA_903171835.1. NCBI lineage: Eukaryota > Metazoa > Chordata > Actinopteri > Syngnathiformes > Mullidae > Mullus > Mullus surmuletus. The sequence continues at coordinate 92,706 of CAESWR010001138.1, read as the reverse complement.
CCTCTGTGAGTGTGGCTTAATATACCCTTACGTCTTTTATCCAGCATCCGGTTTCCTGACTGATGGAATGTAATTGGCCTCAGGAGAAAGCGTGGCGCTGATCATGGAGATTTAAAGAGACAGAGTGGGCACCTCCTGGTTTGCAGTGTCAACCTGCTGAAGGGAGGTAAAATGGGAAATTTCCCCATCTGATACTCATTGAAATATGGGTTCCTCTTGAAGGGCTGGTGTTCGGCACAGAACGGTTCCTTTTTAAAAGATAAGCAAAGGAGAAAGTGTTCTTTGTAAGACATTAAGAACCATTTGAATTGGTCTCTCTGCATGGAGTCTCCTCCATTGTGACAATTTTGCCATTTTTTTATGAATGTAATAAATACAGAATGTATAAAAGAAATAATGTTACTTTTTTGTCAATTGTCAGTGTTGCGGCTAAAATGAATGGATGGATTATCTACAGTCAGTTGTAGATTGTGTGAAGTTTATAGATGGAAATGATAAAGTTCTCCTGTGAGTAACAATTGTACCGCTGTTGCCCCTGCTGGTACTTAGGATAATAACTCTCAGCGTCACATGGACCTCTAAGACACACTTATTGGCCTTTAACACATCTGGACCCGACAGCTAGCCTTTTTTCCTTTATGGATAAACAAACATTATTTTGCAGCAAAGAAAAGAGGCAGCCGGATAAAATATGAGCTGGATTGATGGGGAGCGTCATCAGTCCGATTTTGCTTACTGTGGTAGATCATGCAGCTGTATGAGGTTTACGAGCAGGAGAAGAGGAGTAGAAAGGTGAGGTGAGCTACACAAATGCGCTCATCTAATGATTGAAAAAGGTCACAAGAAGTCAAGCCTTGCATATTTGAGATTGGTTATTCTGAGTGAGTCGATGGTGAGAATTACATGCAAGAGAATCTTTCCCTGCTAGAATGCATATGATCATATTTTACAAACAGGATGAGGTGGAGTGCAAAGATTTCCTCTTCTGCATATTGGGACTGTTATATGAATAATGACAGGAGAGCATGTGATGATTACGCTGGTTCTATGTATGAGCAAGAATATTAGCATATCAGGTGATAAAAATAAAAAGAGACCTCCAGAAACACCCTGAGATAGCTGTCAGTGGGAGTGCAGGCAGAAAAGTTCACAGTAAACAGCAAAATCGCAAAGAAAGTAGAGAAAAAAATCAATTCAATATTTAAACTCGCATTTATATTAATGAATGAAGTTCAGCTAAATCAGCAGAATACGCTACCTGAGCGCAAATCTGTTTTTTGCAGGAAGTCCTAGGCTTCTCTTTGTCGGCACACACAGAGTCGCTGATTTAAGCAGCACATAATCATCCATTGTTATCATCTCCCACCGCATCTGAAACCTGGTTTGCAAACATCCAAATCAATCATCATTTTTAAGACAAACTGCAGGGGTACATATCAAAATAAAGCAAGTAAAAAGGACAGGGAAAAGTAATGGCGGGGGTGAGTTCAAATGGCGCTGCCTCAGTTGCAATAAGACAAGTTGATATGTGCAAAAGTATGGGCACCCGAGTGCAAACTTTAAAACAGATACTGATATCAGTACTTAGTAAGACCCCCTTTGGCAGAAATCCCAGCTCCACAACACTTTTCTGAATCCAGTGAGAAGTTTCTCACTTTTTGTATTTGGAGGTTCTTCAAATTTTTTTCTACCTGAAAACCTTGCAGTTCTGCAATATTCTTGGGCTGTCTTCCATGCAAAGGTCGACTGATTTTCAACGAGATACTGCAATTCTTTACTATTTTAGCTTATATCTTATTTGTCACAAACATGTGCGAGCAGCTGCGTGGGCAAAAGAAAAAAAAAGAATTTTTCATTTCTTATTTTGGATTCATTCCTTCCATCTCTATCGTCATTATGATGCCGTAGATCATGAAATATAAGACAGTGAAGGAAATGATTATATATACTGAAGGCCAATACCGTAATTTAGAGGGGAAAACCCAATATGATCGCCTCCCCGTTGTTTGCTCTCAATAAGCAACAGTGCTATTTTTACCTTTCTATAGCAGCAGCAGGAGGAATGAACTCACTGAGGGATTCCCCCGCACTGCGGTGATATACTGCCTCGGGGCCGTCCCGAGGGAGCACTTGGAAATTACATTGAAGTGACTCAAATTGCTGCACGGACGAGTGGGGGCGGTGGTTCAAATAGAGTACACAGTGATTACATATACCATTTTAAAGTTATGCCAGGGAAAACTGGCTGGTCATTTATTTTTCATGTTTCTGTCAAATATCTTGGGTACGTGTCAACGCTAATTGATGATTATTTTATGTCTTTCCCGGCAGTTTACTTACACGTTTCCTATGTTCGATTGCACTGCGGTCGATGGCGTTGACAGTGATGTGGAACAGCGAGCTGATGATCAACAACAGCATATGCTGCAGACAGAGAGCATATGCCATGTGACAAACAATGTTAGCAGGATATTGCCTCGATAGTCGTGGTCTAGCGCCGCACTGTAGCATTTGGAGTGTCCGTGCCGCAGAGAGATTAAAATTGAATATGGGTCAGTTTAAAGCCAAATCTTGGCTTATCTGAGTTGTCACACATCCACAATTGAAACAATTATCCAGTGTAGTTAATTTAATAATTGAGGCTAGCCTGGTAAATGCTGCCACCTTTGTGTGAGGAAAACAAAATCGATAACTGAAGCAGTTCAATGGAAAACGTGAAAGATGAATGAATAGATGAATGAATGAATGAAAACACCACTCTGGTGATGCAAAGCTTAACTCATCCTCATCTGAGAATCATGATTGTCTCCATGCAAGATTGATGAGGACTGCGTGTTTTCACAGCCCACTGTGTTAACCTGAATCATTTATGCTGTGTGTGTGACTTACCTGGTGGAGAAACAGATTTTGGCCAGACATGAGCAGCAGGAGGCACTCAAAACACAGCAGCATGAAACAGACCTCAGTCATCTGCACCGGGATTGATGGGGGGTAAAGTTACAGTGGTAATGGAGGGAGAAGGGGAGCCGGGTCTTCTGCACTCCGTTCACATTGCAAATTAAATTTCTACTGCATGCTGTGATTGGCCTCATTGATCACTTTAATAGGATGATGACTGATAACACTCATTGGCCTGTGTGTCAGGAAATCCTGGGATCTGACAAGGATGTATTGCCCTGTTTTCATAAAATCCAGGAATCTGAAAGGGATTTATCTTCTTATCTCAGATGGGATTTATCTTCCAGCAGACCTCGTGCGATCACTGGTAGACTATCAAGTTATGCAGGGGAACTGAAGCTGAGCAACAACATAAATCCAACTGTTCCTTGGAACTAAAGGGGGATTCCACTTCCTCCAAAGCCAGTATAAAAACTGTAGTTTGAAGCACAATTGTCTATAGATTTACACAAGCACCAAGTCTGATGCAAATCAGTCTGTTATTCTTTTCAATGACCTGGCTGAACGATGACACCAATATCAACATCCTTTTGGCTATAGTATTTGATGTTTAGGAAAAGCAGCCTAGTTGCTTTCGCACAAATGTGGCACATCTCTGCCAAAATTGGTGGAATTTTACATAATTGTATAACACTTAAACCTGATATGATCCATAATGCTACATTTGCAGGATGTTTGAATTCAGCACTACATCAAGATTAATGTGTGCCGATGCTCCTGGCAACATCTGACTAGGCTATGATTCATCTATACCGCAATGGTGGCAACCAGGGTGATGGAAAAAATTCTGGGGGTCTGAGTTCTGTGGCTGTTTTATTTCTTTGGTCGAAGACCCTTTCTCATTGTGCAACTACTATAAACATCACACATGGTATGGATTCCAAAACAATGGATTGTTATCAGCCGGAGTATATGACATGAAAGAAATGTTATGGAGCCAGGTTTTAAGAAATGCCAGTTTTTGTTACATAGAACAGATTTGCTCGAAGATTGTATGACTCCTTCCTCTGTTCTGACAGCAGAATTTAGTTGAAACCAGCACGGCACTATTTGCATAAGTCTGCTCACAAGCAAACCCAACAGATGTAGACGAGAATGTGATTCTTGGCGTAGGTAACAAGAGACAGTAACCGTTGTTGTTTTAAGAAAACATAATGAGCACAGTTCTGTGTATTAGAGTATTTGTTCCAGACCCGCGTTGTGGTTTGGGGGCTGCAGGCAAACAAGCCACCGCCATACATTCATGGCTCAGTGCCAACGTACTTCCTCTCTCATGCTGTGTGACCAATCTGTATCCTGTGCTGACTAAGACCGTGCCTGCTCATATCTCCGAGTGCTCACAAGACCTGAGTGTGGGGCATTAGTGGATGGAATAATCAGTGTGTAGCATAAGATCAGACCTACACAGAAGAATCTATGATGCACCGTTTTATCTTGGTCTATTTTTCTTGTTTGCTTGTTCTGCAAGCATTGAGGAAGGCAGGCTTGTGTATGAAGGACACGCACAAAGACAAATAACTGCAGTTATGCAACAACTGTGGCACACATGAGTATTTGTGGAGCTGCTTATTGCAGAGCTCCCATTTTTTCCCTTTTGTATTCATCTTGTGTGAATCAGAAAACTGCAGTGCCAACAGATATGTGCGGCATGGTTCCATTTCAATGCCACAGCAGGCGGAAGGGGGAGATCATGGCATTGCCCCGAGAGAGGGAGAGGGAATGAGAGGGGTGCAGACAGACGGGGAGAGAGCAAAGAGAGGCTGTTAGCTCGCGTAAGTGGGTTACGTGATGTGGAAGGAAGGAAGAAGGCGCTCCGTCTCTGCTGCCGGTTGTGCTTTGGCTCGGTCGAAAAGTGAAACAGCACATTTACATCCCAAATCTATACATCTGTCCTAACAACCACACGCGTTAGCCTGAGTGTATGCTGTGCTCTCAAAGTGCTCTCAAAAAGGCTTCTGTGCTCAACATGAGTTGTGTCCGGACAGGCTTCACACCTCCACCTTTTTTGTGTAATTTTACATATAAGCAAATGTGGAGAAAACAAGCTAATGACAAAGAGAACATCACCTTCTCCAGGATAGACACCCTGTGCAGCCACAGATAACAAACATGACCCAGGAATGTGGGGAAACCAGGACATTAAAAAAGAGACAGCAAGAAAATTGATAAAGGCAAGCTGCATTTTATTGATATAGTAATAGCTGAACTATAGTCTTTATTATATTGTTGCACTATCTTAGCTTTTGTGTGGCAGAAAATCCTTTTGTTATTTGCTTTTGTGAAGTGGAAAATACATAGAAGACTAATAAATAAGATGATAGTAAATTGAATTGTGCCCATCTATGGAGACAATAGTTGGGCCCAGAACAATAAAGAAGAAGAAGCTGTGCTCATAAATCACTGTATTTGAATGAAACGAAAGCAAGCGCATGTTTATAAAAGCTTTTGGGCACCATTAACATTAAACTGCGAGCGTTTGTGAATCAGCACGCCCACACTGGGAATACACTACTGAAGGGAGGGAGGAATGTTGACATATCAGGTGAAATTTTCCATGAAATCTTTCCACTGAAGCCGGCAGCGGCATGAGTCAGCCTGCCTACATGCTTGTTGTACTACCCGTGCACTGTATCAGTTACTGTATTCCACAAGGGAGGGCAGATCCAGGTGATGATGAGGATTTTTTGGCTGCAGCACATGAAGCGGTTGGCCCACACTAGGTTCCAGCTTGCAGTGTGGTGTCATGTCACATGTGTTAGAAGAAGCCACTTAAAAGATCAGGATTGTCCCGATCTGATATTGATATCTGATATTGGTCCGATATCAGCAAAAAAACGAGTAACGGATTATGTCAGCCTGTATCTAAAATCTCAGTTATAAGCACTCCGATACAAGCAATCAGTATTTATTTTATTAAATTGTAGAATATTCTCATGTTTAAGGATTAAAATGTATGCAACCCATTGGTTGATATTAAATGGGTGAGTTTTTCTCATACCTACCGTTTCTCACTATTGGTCTCTGTTTGAGTAATATCACTTGATCAAGCCTTTTCTAACATTTCATACTACAAAATGAATAATAAAAGTATGTGTGATTCATGCTTGAATCGGATCGGATCGATATCAGTATCGGCCAATACTCAAGGATACATCGGTATCGTATCAGAAGTGAAGGGCACCCCTAATCTGGATAGTTTCCAACCTCTTCACGGTTAGATGTGATCAAATCTAATTGTATGTTTTCTTCTACGTCTTTGCAGGACTACACGTTGACCATGTATTTCCAGCAGTACTGGAGAGACAAGCGCCTGGCCTACGTAGGAATCCCCCTCAACCTGACTCTGGACAACCGAGTCGCAGACCAGCTCTGGGTCCCTGACACTTACTTCCTCAATGACAAAAAGTCCTTCGTCCATGGAGTAACTGTGAAGAACCGCATGATCCGCTTGCATCCGGACGGGACAGTTCTCTATGGCCTCAGGTGGGTTCTGATGTCCAGTGACTTTAAAATAATGGATAACTGTATTTCATGTATTGGTGTCAGTCATTCCAGAAGCCAGCCTTCTTGTATCTGTTACATCTCAGTCTTTGGTCCAAACATACTGTATGAATGCAGGCCGCTTTCCAGCACAACTTTAAGCTATATGAGACTTCCAATGATCAGCAAATTGTCTGATGTGTTAGATATAATGTTTGAGCAGGAGAGTAAAGAGATTCCCCAAGTCCCTCAAATCTGTTGCTTTTATTTCTCACCATTCCGTCACAGAAAACACTACCTGGACCTGTGAACCCATTTATGCCCCAAGGAAGGGTGAGGATGAAAAGGCCAGGGGAACTTGAACGGAACCTGTAAAATCTGTAGAAAACAAATGTAACATTTTCACTCCTTAAGTCTGCTAACATTTGTGGGAGCCATTTTTACGCAGAGCGCTTTGTGGTTTTGGTATCTTGACTTGATTTCCCAACGATGACAGAAAAATGGGGCATCAGGCTCTCAATTGATATCACATTTGATTTCTGAGGCATTCAGTGGAGAGAGTGATGGTTTTTTTGTTGACTTAGGATGCAATCACCTCAAGCAAGTTTCATGAAACTGGTAGTTTTCATAACCTAATTGGCAGAGTCAATTATTTACTGTACTCAGTGTGCAACATGCTTATTTATTTATTTTGGTAATGTACATTTTCTGGGACATGCAAATTGCAAACACTCCCCCACAATGGATAAGATAGTGAATCCTGCAGTCATCAGCAGTCCTCCGCTACTGGCCCCCAAGCAGCCAGAGAATTACATGTCAAGGGCACATCAGTGCTTGATTGTTGAAGGGAAGTGGTACATGGTGACATAGCAAGCAGGGCTGAAGGTGCATTTATGCATTGCCGAGCTTGCAGCTGTTGTTTGATATTTGTTTCATAAAGCCCTTGTTTTGAATTTCCATTGATCTTCTCGACAGAGTTAGTGGGACCCATGAATATGGATGCATGCTTTGAATTATTCGAATGCAAAGGGGTGTGTCTCTGTGTGTGTGTGTGTGTGTCTGTGTGGGTGTGTGCGTGCTTGTGTGTGTGCATGCATACTTGGAGACGTTTGTATCTGTGTTCATACTTTGCAGTCATACAGCCGTGCTTGATTATGCAAGTGGAGTTCACAGCACTTAGCCTTTTGGGCTACTTATAGACCTCTCAATGCTTTCAAGGGATTAAAGGGAGAGTGAGATGCGTGATGTGGTGTTTGTGATACAGGCTGTTACATAAATGTATGTCAGGTAGGGGTGAGAAACATGCCGAATACAGATTCCTTGCATGGTTCTAATGATCACACTTACTGTATACACTAAATACCTGAGATGAGTCCTGAATCCATTGTGTTTTACATGTTCCATGTGGGTTAATTATACATATATGTGTTGCTGCGATACAATATGACTACTATAGCATATCACCATAGCATATATTATGTTGTATTACCTTTACATTATTATGAATTATATCAATATTCTGTATATATCACAATTTGCAGTCGCACTGTAAGTAGAGCACTGTTGCTGAGGCAACCTCTCCTTAGGTAACATCAACGACTCACTAAATTGTATCCGTTGTTTTCATAGCATGTGTTCCGACAATGCAATGTAAAGTGCTTTTAGATGTGGGTACTCACTGTTATATACCACAAAACCAGGCAGGGTTAAATAATGAAATTATTGTCAGTCCCATAACACGACACAAAATTCTATTTTAAACATTAGCATTGCAAAAGTGGTGTTTCACTTTCTATAGTCCATATGTGTCATTAGTGGAGTTAAATTTGGACTCTTGTTGAAAGAAAGATATCAGATATTCACATCTGAAAACCTAGAACACTGTGGGCATGGGTACGAAAAGCAGATAGGCTTCCATGTTTTTTTAAACAAAACTGTTAAACCAAGAAAGCAAATGTAACAGAACAAGGCGTGTCGATATTTTTCATGTATTGTCATTGTTGCTGTGTAATATCAGCCTCTCATAGCCTCTAAGCTAAGAGTCTAAGCTGAATAAAGACATAAGGTGGCTAACTGCCAAGCCTCCAGCTTTTAATCAGGGCAGACGCAGCCGAAATCATTCTAAATTTGCATTTCACTTTGCTGCTTATTTTAACTGTCTTGATGATCAGCCGCTTCCAGTCACACAAAGTGATACCTCTGTTTGACCCATTTGCGATGATGAGGCAGGAAGCTCTGCCAGAAACACGCCGCCTTTAATATGGTTTTACTTCATAATAAATGCAGGGCAGTGAGCGTAGTTGGAGGAGGATGAGGGCAGGAGCGATGGACGCTCGTTTGACCGTGATCTATCACTTCATCATGAGCATAGTCAGCATTTTACCTCCGATCATTGTAATCTTATTCTTAACACAAAAGTGGCAACAGTCGAGTGCAAATTAACACTTATAAGTTTAGCACCTTCATTCTTTCATCTAATTATATCCCAGCATTCTTCTTCCTCCTGCTTTTTTTAACCACAGACATCTCTAACGGAACCAAAATAAAAAAGATCAATTCAACTCCTTCCTCTCTTGCATTCAAACCAGCTTCGTGTCAGTGCAATTTATATAAATCATATACAGCATCTAAAATACACTCCGTTGTACCATCTGTCTTCTGTTGCAGGATAACTACGACAGCGGCATGTATGATGGATCTCAGGAGGTACCCGCTGGATGAGCAGAACTGCACTCTGGAGATAGAGAGCTGTGAGTAAAGCGGCCAACATGCAGCACTTCACACCCGCCCGGGAAAATCATGTTCGAAATATTGTGGTTTGAGTCAAAACAATATCAATCTGGCTGTCTTTTTTTTCTTCTTTTGCTGCATAGTTTGTTTTACATCCGTGGATGTACGGAGGTTTTGTTTCGTTGGCAACGCAGCACCTTATAAGCAGTGAAAATGAGCCAAAATGTAAATGTTAGTCTTTTAGTGGCAATTGAGAAACAGTGAAGACACAGAAACACAAATAAAGGATTTTATGTTGCCCCTTCTCCACGCTGCAGAAAACATGACTACGAGCTGGGTGGAACAATTAGGTTCAAGTTTGGATTCTAAGACAGATGTAATTTTTGCTTGAAAAGGCTATTAATTGTTCAACATTGAGCACGGGAACTGAAATCAGTTGTACCTTATTCGATTGTTTTTTTAAAATATTTGTCATTTAGACTATCTCCTTGAAACGTAGATGGCCAAAGGGTTTAGAAGAAAGAAAACAAAACAATCTCGTACTGTTTTTGACCCCTAAACGCCGGGATTCCACCGCATTCAGAACGGCTCGGCTCAGCTCCGCTCCGGAACGGCAGGCGGATCAAAATCGCAAGCATACAGTGCCCACTGGATCCAATCAGCTGCCACAGACGGAGGAGAGCCGCGATATTACCGATATCTCTCACGAGATCTACCGAGACTAGACGAGATCTCACGAGATCTCGCTAGTCATTTCACAGCGAGACATTGAATCAGTTGATTGATCAGTGGTGTATATAAACACCCACAACAAACGATCGCTCCCTCCCGCAGAAACTGACCAGCTGACCATGTCGACAGGGTGTGAAATGACCACTGAAAGACCTTTGACTCTTTAGTTGAACCCTGGCCCCTTCCAGTATCACATGATGTACAGTATTGACTTTATTTTAATTCGAAAATTAACCGGATATTTTACTCTGTAGCTGCATACAACTTCCGCTGCCACTCGCGCTGCGCTGCACAGAGTTGATGCGCAGTGCTGCGGTGTCCGGCAAAAATAGAATCTTTGCGTATCCGATCCGACCGCCGCAGCGGAGCCGGACGGTGGCCGGATTGTGTGGAATCACTCACATTGATTTTAACGCTTGCGTATTTGATCAGGCTGCCGTTCCACAGCGGAGCGCAGCCGTTCCGGATGCGGTGGAGTGCCAGCAAGAGGGCTTCCAATTAAAGAAAATACGAATGATAAATATGTTGTTGTTTTCTTGTCTAAAATCCAAAATTTAAGCTGTAGCAACAAATTCTGAGTAAAATATTTGCCTTTGGCTGCTAAACGCCTCAATGATCACCAGTTAGTTGCTGAGGCTGAGCACTCAGCGGTTTGCTGCTAATTCGAGTTGGTAGAAGCAGCCAAAATGCTGCAAAGTCAGGGTATAATTTTGGTATGGATTCACTCTCCTCGCAATGATTTGATCAAAATATTAATTAGTGCAGCATTAAGTTAATGAAATGTCTTCTAATTCATGGTGATATCGCCGCAATTTTGACATAATTTGAACTCAAGTGAACCTATTAACCGTCTGACTTTGGTTTCAAAGAAGCGTCTGGAACAACTTCAAACATTTTTTGGTCTTCCCAAATGTCACCCCAGTTGGAGGACGAGCAATGCTGCATATCTTGATCTCTAGCAACGATTCGACAGATGGTCACACCTTCCTTGTGCGTGTGTGTGTGTGGTCCTGTGCAGATGGCTACACCACGGACGACATCGAGTTCTACTGGAAAGGGGGCGATTCAGCCGTGACGGGAGTGACGCGGATCGAGCTGCCTCAGTTCTCCATCGTTGATTATAAACTGGTTTCCAGAAACGTAGTTTTTTCCACAGGTGAGTGTGTTTTTCCATGTTTTAATGCTCATTACATTTTCTCAGGTTGAAGCAGATGTGTGCCAGAGCTGTAGATCTAATTGGGCTGAAAGCGAAGAAACTGCATCTTTTAAGTGTCCCTCACGGCAGCCACAGCAGCAAAACAGGTTGTCAGAGGCTGTGATTTAGAGAGCAGACTGTGCCTCTTGACCCTGAGAGGTGGCGCTGGAATTAAGGATTTTGATCCACAGACATTAACAAAACCATTGGTGTAATCAATCAACAAAATCAATTGGTGCAACGATTTGAGCTTAGATTTGTTTCTAATCATTTCTAACTCATTGATGCATTGCTTTCACACGATCGGATTGTATATTTCATTACAAACGAAATCAGTGAGATACCATAAAATCGTTTGAAATCATTTGTAGAGCGAGAGATCTCAGTGGCCCGCAGTGAGCCCCACTTATCCGCCAAACCCCTTATGAATATTTATTGATCAGGAACGGAGCACGGATTCAAACACAGAAGAAAGGAAGTGGGAGGCGGCTTGTAAATCTCAGCATGCCCCCGCCGTTGTTAGCGCTTGTTGTGAAACGCATCAATCAAGTATTTATTTATAGTTTCCACAATGGCTGTTTCCTCATGAGCTTTTCTTTTCTCAGGGCTATTAATTAAGGGGCCATGCGACACTTCCAGGCAGTTTGTCAAGTTGTATATGTTATTGTTGGGGGTGGGGGGGTGGCATAACATTTGCAGTATTGTGTTTCCTCTTATAATTAGTTGCTAATTCAACAGCCCTCGCTTGCTGTAGGGCCATTCTGATGTATGCCGTGAACTTTTTTATGTCTTACATCTTAAATTAATCAGATTTTTATGTGCACATTCAGGCCTAAGAGTTTATTGGCGCTCCCATACCCACCTCCATATAATCTGGTCAGCGGAGAAGACAGCCTCACCACAACAGGGAAATAAAAGCCACATGACATTTAGTATTCGCAACATTTGCCATTGGACCGCATAAGAACAAACCACGCCTGGTCGGTTTAAAGGACATGGACAGTAAATCGCTCTTTTGTTTGTCAGTTTGGGTATTTTTATTCCTCCCCAGTCCCGGTCCTTTTTTCTGGCCCTCGTTTTCTTTATCTCCCCGCTTACAATGTTGCACATTTTGGACGGCCGCATCTGCGGTGGTGCAAGCACACCAGAGCGTGCCTGTTTGTGAGGAGCGGCATGTCCCCTGTGGGCGGTGACGATTAAAGTTTAGTGTCCACTGGTCTGCTCCTGTGCTTTGGGCAGGATGGCATCAAAGGCTCCCCGTGAGGCTGGCTAATGACCAGGTTTCCTCCATCGAATGCGCCTCTAGCAGGCCTTTAATTCCCCTCTGTGCCCTCCCCCTGCCCATCCACCTTTTCCCTTCTCCTATCTCTGTGGCACCATGTGCTCCCTCACTGTATATCTCCCCCTTTCTCTGTCTCTTGGAGGTGTGGTTGGATTCCAATTAACCCTGCTCTGACAGGAAAACAGCCCAGGATTCAGGGCATCATATATTCATGGAGAACGAGGCCCACAACATCAATTATTCTCCTCTAAGCAAACAAATACAGCCTGTTAGTGGTTTTGCATTCTGTGTTTTTATTTATCTTTTTCTGTAATTGGAGGCTTGTTTGGCCCTTTCTATCTGGAGGTTGAAGAGAATGCTTCCAATGTGATTTTTTTTTAGATGACAAGAGCACTCAAATTCATTAATATGCCTTCACATGCTTGTCCCAGCATGGATGAATACTTGACAAAGATGGGGAATGATACATCAAAGACACCAATTTTATGAATAAGTTGATATGTAAAACGTGCCTCAAAGTAAAAATGTGAAAACATAGTGACATAGTAAATAATTCAAGACAAATTATGAGGTGCCATCTTTTCACTTTAGGGGTGGCGCAATTTTGCGGCTTATGCTATTAAAAGATATTAGTGTCAATGAGGACCCAGTCTCAAGTCGGCAATCAAGAACTGCAATTTTCGGTATTTCCACAGCTGGCTTCCATGCGTAAACAGAGATTTCTGCTTAATATTGACATTAACAAACCCGTTTTTTGTTTCGGGAACTCATCATAGCCATGTCACTGTCAAGAATAGGTAAAAATAGATAGAATAGGCAAAAACCTGGCAACATGCTGTTCTATCAGGATACTCATGAATTAGAATTTGTATTTTTCATTGTGTTTTCATTTTGGGAACAAACGAGATGTATCGGATTTCGTCAAGACATGGGTAATCTGGGAGCCATAAATAATAAACAATATTCGGAACAGTGTTTTCACAGTAATGGTTTACAGAGCTAACCAGCAGAATCAGATGGTTTAAACCATTGGAAAGTCTAACAGCTGTCAAACCTGACTGAAGCCATTGTTCAGCGGTCATCACTGACGCAACTTTTACAATCATTCTTGTGTGTCGGCCACTGTGCTTTCTCTCTCTCCTTCCTCCTTCCTCACACATGCCGTTCCTCCCACTCACGAATACTGTTTGTTGTAGCAGTTTCAGCCAGTACAGTTCTACACCCACACACAAGCAAACATATACACACCCACACACACACACCCCTGGCATCTGTTGCTTTGGTAATGATGCGCTGCCATTGAGAATGCATTAAAAGAAGTGAATGAGATATTTTAAGAGTTGCGACTGCCCATATCCATGTTTGCGCTTTTGTTTGTTCAGAAGAGTATCGTCTGATCGTGTTGCAAACCACATTTATCATGCAAAATAGAAAAGCTTGTTCCTTAATAATTAGGCAACTGATTGATTCTTGCTGAGACATGGCGTCGACCTTTTGTTGGAACACAAGACAGAAGGTTGTCCGTACTTGCGACAGAAGAAAAGTAACTCGATCCCAAAGGTGAGAGAATCAGACTGCGTTGGACAAACACGTATTTTACTTGCAGATGGCTGGAGGTCCCTGTTGCCAAAGTATCAGATGTGTTGACGCAACATCATTTTCCACGTTGACACCTAAGTATTAAAGTGGTGCCAACAATATTTGATGTACAGTGTTGGAGCAGAGGGACATTAACAATGCGGACAATGACAGCGCATAGAAAATAACTCACTGCAACCCCCCTGGAGCCGTTATGGATTTTGACGTGGCAGCTAGCCCTGCATTCTAAAGAGTTATTGGATGTTTTTGCTTTTCTTTTGGACCCTTTGGGGTGTGTCTAAAAATGTGCTCAAACTTCATATCACCTACCAAAGGAGTGCAAGCCTATCTAATCTATCCATGACATACAATGAGATTGAGTCTTTCAAAGCAAAATTACATGTATTGCCCATTTAGCACATTTGCCTTAATCTACATGCAATATATGTTAATGCTTGCATGTACAAAATACTGGGAGAAGAAGATTCAAAAGGTTAATTTTGCACATGCAGTGTGATTCAAAATAATTGTGATGATTATCTTTGCGTCCACATTTACCATTTTGGACATGCAAGTGTAAACCAGCATGGCACTGTCCTTCGCACAGATATATTATGGTTCCTCTGGGTATATTCAGATGTCTTCGTTGTAACCCAACATTTTACTTGGCTCTTCCACAAACACCTCCATTTTTTGCATCAAAATTAATTTGGTGTTTGCACCACTGTCCTTTGTCAAATTCTACATGTTGAAAATCAGTAACAAATATGAATATGCCGCATCTATCACATATCTGATATCATTCACGCAATCATCCTTAGTAGATCAGCCACAGAATAAAATACAGAAGGTGCAATCTCATAGTGTGTGCTCAGAGGGATCTTTGTAAATCAGTCCCTTGAAATAAAACAGCACTGAACAATATGAATCTGCAAGTCAAAAGCACACTTAAAAAATACATGCAAAACAAATAAATGATTTGCATCAGAAATGAAACCTAGCTCTTCCTCAAGGCATGCTCATAATGAGAATTTGCAATTGTTCAAAGTAGATGATCAACTAAAACATTCCTTGGTACCAGATATGCGTGTGCTTTAAGCCCAACCGCGCAATGCCTTCAACAGCAACTGTTTCAGCTAAGACCATTTAATGAGAAAAAATGAAAATCTATAGAATAACACACAGCTGATGTTAAATCTTTATGCCACTCAAGTGTGAAGCAGTCGATTGGACCTGTGCTTTGGCTGAAACCTACAGATTGGAAATTCTCGTCACAATGCATCCCCCCTCTCCACACCCCCACCCACCCAACACTCTTGTAAGATGAAAATGGAAAAGAAACAGCGAAGAATAGCGGGTGCAACGAGCCATAGGTTCAATTTATAAAGAGAAATGATGGGAAATCATGCAGCACACACATATGCCGTTTAGACTCCAGGTTGTCGTGCAGCCGTAATGACAGAAAAGCTTTCTCACAGCAGAACCCTTTTTTTACGCAGCTATTATTCTTGTGCAGACACATAGCCTCTTAAAACTATCATGAATTATGCAAGTGAACAAGATGCAGAGGATCGATTAAAACGTGCTAAAAACTGTATCCCCATTCTGAATATTATGTCACATTATCATGAAATAGTGTGTGAGAGAGGGAAAGGGAGACAGAGACGCAGAAAGAAAGAAAGAGGGAGGTTCAGTGTGTGTGTTGGTGAAGGGGGTACTTGTTACCATGGCAATAAATCCATCCCTTGTCATGGAAACTAAAACACAACGCGTTCCAGTATGTTCTTGGATATTTGTACAGTGATTTTATCATTTTTGGTTCTGC
>CAESWR010001138.1:42606-53566 GCA_903171835.1 Mullus surmuletus | reverse complement strand
CTCTAACCACCTGCCTCTCCCACAGCTGCACAATGAAGAGGACACCTCGGAGGCCAGCAGTGAGCCACAGCCCAGTACCTCTGCCGCAGCCCAGGCCGGAACATCTCAGGAGGTGAGCCAGGCACAGGCCAGCTCGTCGCCCGCCTCGACATCCAGGGAGGCTTCAGGTCTGAGGAGTCAGGAGGAAGCAGAGGCGCCGCCGCCCCCCTACGCCTCCATTGACCTAGGAGCTGGAGCTGCCGCTGCACCTGGTGTGTATGAGAGGAATCTCATTAGATCATCCAGAGGAATGCTTTCATCTCTGTGTGCGTTCGTGTCGGTGGTTAACTCCAACTCAGCTGCCTTGCTTTATAACGAAACAGATTATTTTCCAGATTGCAGTGCGTGTGCTTCCATAAATGGGAGCAGGGTTGCAGTTTTGTGGTTCTTTTGTAGCAGCAGAAGCAGATCTTCAGCAGTTGCCAGTGATTTCCATGACTCCTCCTCCTTTTCCAACCTCCTAAGTTCATCGTCTCCACCTCTGTTACAGAAACCAGTTTCCAAGGAGACTTCCCAGTGCCTCCACCCTACAGTGTTGCCACCTCACTGCCCACGTACGATGAAGCAGAGAAGGCCAAAGCTGCCGCCATGGCTGCCTCCACAGTGGAGGTGATACCACGGGTGAGGAGACACACCCACACGCACACCTGGATGCGTCATAGCTTGCAATGTTATCTGCCCCACCCTGCTGGATGAGCAACACTCCTTGTTTTGCTGTACATAATTTCTGACCTGCACATCACATCATATTTCTGCATTTATCAAATAATGTGTTTTTGGGTTTATCTGCGCATGCCTGTATTAGGATGATGAATATCCACCAAGAGATGATTTCAGTGATGCTGATCAGCTTCGGGTTGGCAATGATGGAATCTTCATGTTGGCGTTTTTCAGTAAGTTGCAGACACACACACACAGACACGGTTGTGAGAATGAAATCAATTGCTTTTCCAGTCCACTAGATGGTAGTATAGAGTTAGATTTCATTGACCTATGAAAAATGACTGCTACAGTAATTGTTTGAGCAAATAGCCGTGTTTGTTTGAGTATTAATCAGTACGCAACACATACATCAAGTGAATATACCAGGAATTAAATTGAATGTGTTTTCTCTTTGTTCCTCCAGTGGCCTTCCTGTTTAACTGGATTGGGTTCTGCCTGTCATTCTGTCTGACTAACACCATTGCGGGACGTTATGGCGCCATCTGTGGGTTTGGCCTTTCCCTCATCAAATGGATTCTTATTGTCAGGGTGTGTGTTTTTTTTCTTTTTCTTGAACCAGCATGATGGTAGCAGAATATAAATGCAGGGTTTTTTCTTGAGGTAAAACGCGCCGAATGTCTCATCTTGTGTGCAGTTCTCCGACTATTTCACCGGCTACTTCAATGGTCAGTACTGGCTCTGGTGGATCTTCCTGTTGCTTGGTGAGTCCTCAACACACACGACAAATCACAGCAGCTCAAAAATGTTGTCATCGAATGTTGTCATGCCTTTTGACTCTTAAGATAAGAGACTTTGCTTTCATCCACTGCAGGTCTCCTGCTGTTCTTCAGGGGTTTTGTCAACTATCTCAAAGTACGCAACATGTCAGAGAACATGGCCACATCACATCGAACACGTCTCTTCTTCCTCTATTAAAAAGGTATGGTGAAATCCCTTATGAGGATCCGCAAAGCACAGTCGCCACACTGTCAGCCCTCCCTAACCGTGTCATGTGACCTCACACAGGTTTGCAGGGCATCGCTATTCCTTTCCAATGTGAAGTTCCTTCTCTGCCCCTCAAATGACCTGACTGAAGAGCTTTGCAGCGAAGAGAGAGGAGAAAGGGAAAGGATGAAGGAAAGAAGTAGGGACAATGCGTTACCAGATCAATTGAAAAAAAAAAAACTCCAAACTCTGTTGACCTCTTCTCTCCCAGCTTTTCTTTTTATTTTCCTTTGATTCAAATCTCCTGTTTTTTGAGACGAACTGCCTCACAGTTGTCCTACAGGAAGTCTTGCTGAGGTATGATTACGACTTTTCCGCAATGAGATGCCCAACTTAAAGTTAACAAAGATATTCTACACAAAGGCACAGTGATACAATTTCCGTATTCCAAGCAGGAGCAAGGAGCAATAAACATGCTCTTTTATTTAAGTCAGAAATATATGAAGCAGCTCATGACTTCATAAAAGACCTAAAGAAAATGTGTAGGTAATGGTAATCATTTAAAAATGTCTCCGCCAACTTTTGTTTGCTTGCTTTTTAGCTCTGAAAATGAGGAAAAATGATGAAGAAAAACAGGACCATTCCACATATTTGAAGTCTTACTTTAACTGCAATGTAGCGTTTTTAGCATTTGGCCTAATTGATTCACCTTGCTGGCGTTCTAATTAACCCTATCAGCCTCCCTTGACTTCAGCAGGTAAGATGGAGGGTTGAAACACACATGTTTGGGATGATACGACATATCACACACCCTGTCTCCCTTGTCAGTCCGGATGCCATTTCGTGATCATGTCTGAGCCATTTCGTAAACAAACCACAAAAAATGTAACAGTACAGATTTAATTTGTAACAATGTAAAGGCGCCCCTTTTTAAACGTCATCTATGAAGTTGCTACAGGGCTACATGCACGCCTGCACTCAGCGTTTCTGTTTGAATCAAAGAAAAATGAAAAGCCTGATGAGTCATCTGCTCAAAGCACATCACCTGGTTGAAATGTGTCTCTCATCTATGCCGCAAAACACAAAGGGCCTTTCTCAAACAGGCCCCGCCACCCTCTCCCCACCTACATCCACTCCGTTTGTGTGTTCACATGGAGGGTCTGCCAGACGGTGCCATCCAAAGCAAACAAGCAGGGAGTGGGAGTGGGCTGTAAAACCCTCAATCAGTGAGTCTGCACCGATTGTGTCTCAGATGTAAGATGCTACAATGTAAAAGTTCTGTGTGAGATATAATATAATATAATGTAATATAATATAAATGATATCGGCAACATTTAGATATAAATGTTACATGTGTAAAAAAAAAAAACACATTGAACAACAAAAGAGATGTCTTTCTTCAGTCGGCAGTTGCCAAAAGTTCCAAATATGTACCCCTAGTTACATGCAGTTCCTGTTTCCGGCGGCGAGAGGGATGTGTGTCACAAGGCTGTCCGCTGCATTTATACCCCCCCCTCTGAATAAAGACTTCGTCATACAGAGTGACACTCCGTGAGCGAGGGATCGATTCGAGAAAGGGCCAAAAGGCACCAGTTTGTCTTTTTCAACAAATTGCCAAATACTGTGTTAGCTACCAAGTAGCACAGCGAGTCAGCGGCGCTCCCTTTGGCTCAAACAGTGTTTTTTTTAGGACATGAGCTGCTCCCTGTATGATTAAGTGGCCAAGAGGTAGGACTGCATTGGTGCTGCACAGCTGAAAATTAGCATATTGCATCTGGAGAAACAGCTGTTTACGTGCCAGGCTTCAAATGAAACTGAAGATGAAAAGGAGTCTTATGCAATTCAGATCCTTGTAAATTTCCTTCAGTAATTGTGAATGTAAAGTCCTGTAATACAGAAAATAGCTGTAGTTGAATAGGTTAGATGGAGTTCTGACATCAGCTTCATTCTACTGTGAAATGTTGAGTTTCAATCACAGCAACACACAAACAAGAAAACAAGTGATAGATATTTTTTATTCAAAGTGAATTAGAGGTTAAAATACATTTAGCAATACAACCAATACAAATGTGACTGGTTCTGCATGTTGTGCATGATTCAGAGAAACCAACCTGTGGATCTCTCTGGGATTTATTAGATTTCCTTCAATTTTCTTTTCGTGGGAAGCTTTTGGTGGCGTCGGTGTGGGTGGGGCAGAACTGAGCTGGCTGTGGTATTAAATGACAAACTCTGCAGATGTCGTTTCTTGCAAACAGAACAGAGGTGAGGGGTCCAGGGTGGGCTGAGCACAAGCAGTATATGATGCAAACAAAGCCTGACTGCACAAACAAAATTACTTTTATTTTGATGATTTCTGTCAACTAGAAAACAAAATGTATATACCAGCTTATGCCAATTCATAATATTTGCACTTTGAAGAACTTATGTACAGTTTAATTTGTGAATCTGCTTAACTTGATATGGTGGATAGAAAAATAAAATAGCCATCCGAGTTTTTCAACTGGAATTCTGAATAATCCCAAATGGATAATTTGCCTTTTTGCACTTTTTACTTTTCATAATTGATAATGTTTTGTGTGTCTTCTTTCACTGCATTTAGTCTGAATTGTGACAGCTTAAGTATTGCCAAACTTTTCTTTTCTTTTTTTTTTTAAATACTTTTTTGAGGGAGAAGATGTTGTAGTCATATCCCACTAAAACCTCGTTCAGCAATATCAAAATCAAATCCGAATCTCTCAATGAATTAAATCTCTTTTGCATGATTTATCCACCAGAATGGGTGGGGTAATATTACAAAAATAAACAAATACATTGCTTTATTTGTATATAAATGATGATGAAGAAGAAGAAGAAAAAACAAAAACAAGATGGCAGCCAAACTATTTTTGTCCAAGATAATCCATATAACACCTTCTTCAGGAACTCTAACTGTAACTGGAATTAACATTATCATCAACTGATGTCTTGCAAAAATGCCAATAAAGTTCAATAGCCTGCCAATCAATTTCAGTGTTGGATTTGGTGTATTCTGTCTCTCCTGGTAAACTGACATTAATGTCTCTATTAATTTTGTTCATCTATTTAAAAATGTACTAGGATAGATTGATCTGAACCTCACAGTAGCAGTGATTTTGAAGACTGGCTTCAGCTTTATTTTTATTTTCCAAATTCCAACAAAACTATACAATGGTGATGCAGGTTCAGTTTTGTCTCTCTGAAAATGTTTTTCAGCGCTGAAATGTTTTCCGACAAATAAAACTGAATCTGCTCTATCCTATACTTGCACAATATTTTGAATAAAACATCAAACTGTTGTAGAGTTTAAAACAGGTTGCATCCAAATTAAATATCGTGGAATCAAAGGCTGATGTGTCACCACATATAAATGCAACAGAACAAAATACCCCAGAGGACCCACCAGTCCAAACGTGTAGTGATAAGTAGAATATGAATGAATTTGAGATGAATGAAAAAAAGTTTGTGTGAACTGTACATTCAAGGTGTTCCCACTTGGAGGAGTTTCCTTTGCAGCGCAAAACACTTTCCTCATGTGGGTTAAAGCTCTGATAAGGCATATCATTTACTGTTGAGTCCACTTTTCTTCAGGTTTCCTTCACTGTTTCTTGATGACAAAACTTCCCCTTGGGATAAAAGGTGAACTCTCTCTCCTTCTGTCGAGTATTTTAAGTTTGGTTAACTTTCAGGAGTTGGGGCAGCATGAATATTGCTGTGTGAGTACAGCAGCAGAGTGGAACAATTTAAGTTGAATGGCTCTTTGATGAACCGGCATATTTATTATCCATAAAATGTAAAAGTCAGAACCTTGTGAAATATTGATTTAACACCCTTCCAACACCCCACCATGTTTTATTAAAAGGCAGCTCCACTGATGATCTGATAGCTTACTTTTATGGATTCCTTTCTTTAAAAGTCAGCAATGCTACAGTGGCAATTTGTGACCTGTTTTAATCTTCACATTTGAATGAAGTTTAAATCACGGCGTGACTTCCCCATAGATCCGAGTTCAGCAGCCCCTCTTGTAGGAGCCTGATAAATAGAAGCCAGAGGCTCTTTAGCAGTGTGATGGTAGTGCTCTTTGCTTGCATCCAGATCAATGTGTCCTCACACTCCAGCGCCTCAGGCCATTAACTAGCTCCTCACTCTGAACACAGCCATCCATGTTAACATCCAAGAGCTAGGTTTTAGGTGAGAAGACACTGCTTTGGCCAGAAGGCAGAAAGAAATCAGTAGGTCATTATGCAGCTCACTGTCAGCTCAAGACTGAATAAAACCTTTAAAGAATGCTCAAAGTAAAACTCAAGTTTGCGCCTTGAAAGACGAAACAAGTGATGGAAAAGTTTTCTGAAAACACAGTTGCATGGAGATTTCATCCTTTATCAGTTGAGCTCTGGCATGAGATGGAAACAAATGTTGCAAGCTTGGAATATGTTTATTTATTTATTTATTTATTTCACTTCTTGCCATTCTCCAACAGTAACATTGAAAATACTCACAGTTCCACTTATTCTCAGCACATACACCATTTGGGACACCCCTGCAGGAAGGAGCTGGAATCAGGAATCAGGAAATGGTTTTCATTTGAATCACGACAGCAAAACCTTCTCGTAGCCACCTAAAATAACAGAGACAGAAATTGATCTATAACGCTTGAATAATAATAAGGGTCTCAGATATTACCCATTGTGTTGCCTTATTGCATTTGTTATTTTAGTGTACTGTTAGGTTCTATCTCTGTTCATGTATTGATTGTTTTCCCCTTCCAACACAACGTTGAAAGCAATAAACAAAAAGGACCACGATGAAGCCTGAGGCTCTTCACGACTTGCAAGTTGTGTTAACTTTTCTGACCACAAGGAGTCACTGTCCTCACGCTCTGCACCTCAAGAAGCTTGTTGGGAAATTAGTGTGCACTGACTGAGCTGTGCATGAGCTTCCTGTTATGTTCATGCTCGTTCAGCCTCCACTTACTCTGTTGAGAAGAACTTTGTTGCCTTCCAAACCTCCTGTAATAGATCATGGACTTCTGACAATTTTATTAAAATAGATTCTAATGGTCTTTTCAACCAGTAAATCAAGATTTCCTCTGTCAAAGCATCTGATAAATAGGTTAAACTAAACTGAAGTCAGAAATCTGCATGCATGAGGCCGTGAGAAAATTCCTTGAATCCACAATCTGTCTGCTGTCTGACACTTACCATAAAAATTACATAACAGAATCTGATAGCTGTCAAATTAAACACCGGGTGTTGTTCCCTCTGTCTCTTATTTCCTTCTCTGTCTGCATTTGCTGGGTTGTTGCTGACTGTCAGATCTGTCACCGTAAAAGCAACTTTTAGTGCGCTAACCTGTTTGGAAAGACTCAAGTGATTTTACATGATTTCTTTTTCATTGCAATGTAAGATTCAGAAGGCATAAATGTGTCAAATGTCAAACAAAATATCACCCTGCACCAACCACTATGTTTGCTCCGAAAAGACAGTAATAGTCTGCCACATAGATGATCACTTTCAGGCAGACTTTCCCTGACAGTGGTGCACTTAAAATCTGGGGGAAAAAATGTTTCAGAAGATCTGCCATACACTTTGTTTGAACCAAGATTGGAATTATATGGAGGCCTATTTTCCCTAGAAGATGAAAGAGCATTTTAATGACTGTCTAAAAATAATATCTTAGTTTCTCATAATAAGTTTGCATCTCAAATTAATGACTGTATCTCAGGGTTGTGAATTCAAAATAATGTAATATCTCAAAATAAAGACATCTCATGTAACCCAGTTTTGTAGAACAATGACTTAGTGTCCCAGTCTATGGCTCATTTTCCCAATTGAATGCCTTAATTCCTCCAAAATAATGACTGACTATCTCTATATAGTGACTTAGTTTAGTAGTGATGACTAAATAATACTTCATGTGAGTCACCTTGATCTGAGTGGGTGCTGTGAGCTAACTGCCAAGTCCTGTGGTGTTGACGTTGCTGAAAACGTTGGTATCTCAGATCACATGGTGAATAACAATCACTGTCCAGCTGGGGAAGCTGCGTGGCGAAAACCAGCCTTATTGCCGCAGGAAATAACGGCTGCTTGAACCTCCGCTGCAATATTCTGGGAAGTGGCCACCTCAGCACTGATATTGGGCTGAAAAAAAGAAAAAGGAGCTTATGTTAAACAGAGAAGCCTATTCACATAATGGGTTTATGTTCCCTGCTTGCTGCCTGCCTGCCTGCCCCTGGCCCCAATCTGGCCCCCTCTCTTTGAGAAGGTCTTAATGACTAACCCATTTAGATGACTCCCTTCCGGTTTGCAAATGTTTCCCTTTATGAGGCCCTCTCCTCCCCCATGAACTTTTTCTCCTCATCCTTCCTTCTCTCGGTCGCTCTATCTTGACCAGGTGGAGTCTGCTTGGAGCCCAAAGCAAACTGTTGCCTGCATGGAGCGAGAATGCAACCCCGCTGACAATCTCTGTCAGCAGCACATATGAAGCCTTGGCTGTCCAGGGGTACAGCTGAGCACGAGGCGTGTGTGTGTGCGCTTCACACACTCATCCAGCAACCTTACAGGTGATCTGGTGCCTGAGTGAAGTACCTTGAACAAATACCTTGTCTGAAAACCCACCAGCAAACTATTTTTTACGTTCGCAAAGGTACTGTAAAAACATTTTCATTTTCTTGGATGTGCTTATTTGTTTTCTTGCATGGAGTAGGAAAAGAACGCTACACGTGTTGCTCTCAGAGTCCATTGGCGCAAACTCTGCAAGTCTGACTAAAAAATAACACGTCCAAAGCCGACTAATTAACGGGTCATATCTTGCTTGTTTAATCTGTACACAAACCAAAAGGGGGGAAAAAGTGACAAGTTGTGCGTTTACGGGAAGTTCTGCAAGAGGTATTTCTTGGCAAGCTGTGGCTGAATGCTACAACTTTGTGCATAGGAACTGATATCTACACTTAAGACAAGATCATGGTGGAAATAAAGTACATGAATTCCGTTAAACCTTACAGCTACAGGAGATATTTAGATCGCTGTGATGGCATTTGCTAAATGAGCATTTGAAAAACGAAATAAAAGTTCAAAGCGAACTCGCTGATGATAAGTAAAGAAATAGATATAAAAACAGACTCCTTTTTGATCAAAGCGCTGGTTCAGATCACTGTCGTATCTTATGTCCACTTTTTCCAAGTGTCACTTAACCAAGGTAACATTTACAATATTTGCTAAAGAGAACATTTTTAGAGAATATCAAAATCATAATCTGCCTGATAAACCAGTGCTGACTGAAAACTAATGGCATTTTTTAAAGTTACTTTTCCATGTACTGAAAATGTCCCAAAACATGATGCTGTCATGTCTAAATTCACCACTGGGCGGCAGTGTAGTTTGGTGCCAAGGTTTTGTATAGAACAGGTGCACCAGATTACTTGTGAGGTTGCACAAATGCAATCATTTTTTTGTTTGTTTGTACATTTTGTTATGTGTATCATCAGTTCAATGAATTATTTTTTTTTTTCTTAAGAGTTATAACTCACAATCAGAACTGACTCAAGAGTGGGCGTGGCCATCTGTCCCGGCCACAATGCAAAATAAAATGATGAGTGTCTCGCCATTAAATTGTTGAAATTGCATCAAAAACAAGTCAGTCCACCAACTTATCCTATCATGAGATGGTTTTCCTGAGACTCAAACACAAGTTACCCAGAGCTCAGATCTTCTTTGGTTAAACCTTTTTTTGAGGTGAATTATCTGGGTTACAGCAGAGGCTTCCATGAAGGCCTGCAGGCTCTCTTATGGAACATATTCGCTCCAGGCAAGATTCTCCTCATGTTAATGCAGAAA
This sequence comes from Mullus surmuletus, assembly GCA_903171835.1. Classification (NCBI taxonomy): domain Eukaryota; kingdom Metazoa; phylum Chordata; class Actinopteri; order Syngnathiformes; family Mullidae; genus Mullus; species Mullus surmuletus. Next base: position 44,030 of record CAESWR010001138.1, on the reverse strand, counting down.
AATGTCAACATCAACAGCCATTTACATGTGTGTGTCCATGCTTGCGTGTTTTGAAGCCAACATTCACTTACAACAGCAAAGCCTCTTAACCCTATGCCACCAGGTGAGGAAATATGTTATCTCTTTGGGAGAAGGCATCACTGTGGCTTCAAGGCAGGCATGAAACATGGTGTTGCGGTAGAACAGAATAGCTATGTGTTCCGCTTTTGGCATTTACATGTACACACACGCCTCTTTCATTCAGGAGTTGTTGGAAACAGCAGGGCCTGGGGGCGTCTTTCATACGTGCAGGAAGAAAAGCCTTTTGGAATCGCTTCCAGGACACATACCTGCCTGTTGTTGGGTGTCAGACTGCGACGTCTCGCAGCCGAAGCCTCCCGGCACACATCTGCTTGAGCTTTTTCAGGCGCTTCTCTACAACTATGAAATCTGGGAAAATCACACACCACCATCGAAGTGGCCTGTAAGTTATCCCTGGAAAAGAGCAAGAATTAGTCAAAGGGATGTAAAGAATAATTAAGAGTGAATGTGGTTCAAGTGTACCTACTTCTTGACTTGTTTTCCTGTTTTGTTCATGTTTATATGTGTCCCAAGCAGGACCAAGAATGTCCAATGGATTTGAAGCATTTTTCTTTGACATGTTTTTTTCTCCTCACAAACCTGCTATAGTCTTTGTTTATCAGATCACGTATTAAAATGTGTACAATCAGTACTTTTACTAGTCTTGGAAGTTTGGGCTGTTTTGCAGAGGATACTTTAGGGTCACTGACTCACTGGTTTCATATTGTGGTCCTTAATTGGTCACTCATTTTAGATTACTGCATCAGAATATTTCATCTGGATCTGAAAATTAGATGAGTAATCCTAAAATTGACACACTTATCAGGGCTGGGATTGCAGAGGCGTTCTTAACGGTGTATCCTATCTGTAGGACCTGGCAATGTCCAAACCGCTACAGACTTATAATTTAGGTTTGCAATTTCAAAACCAATGCTGCTCTAAGTGGCTGAATTGCCAACAGAAGTATCAAACACCTCCAACAAGATCTAATTTATATAAAGGTACACAGGAAAGAATATTACTTTCTTATACACAAATAAGTGAAGGTAGAGTTGCTGCTTCTATTCGGTCGATTGTCTTATTAAATAGAATTCCACATTGGTTTCACTTGCTGTACAGATATCTTTTAAAGAAAAACGTACCTCAGTAAATACTTCCCTAAGAATGAATAAGCCCAGATGTAATTCATGGGATTTTATCTATTAAAAGTTGCTCTATGTTGGGATGGAATGTCGGGCCGGTGGTACTAGAGGCACAATTGAGCTAACACATAGAGTCGTTTGTCAGGATGCCAAAGTGTAAATGACGTGGTGTGAATGCAGCCAGTTGGTGAAAACAATGGTTGTTGTGTTAAGCAGAAACAT
>CAESWR010001137.1:25185-36534 GCA_903171835.1 Mullus surmuletus | reverse complement strand
CCCCCCCCCCCCCCAGGCTTTCCTCAGCGTCCTGGACCAGTACCCTAAGATCGAGGTGGACGTGCCCCTGGTGAAGTCCTACCTGGCCCAATTTGCGGCGCGAGCCATCATCGCCGAGCTGGTGAGCGTGGACGAGCTGGCCCACCCGCTGGAGAACGGCACCCACTTCCCCCTCTTCCTGCTCTGCCTGCAACAGACGGCCAAGCTGAAGGACCGCGAGTGGCTCACCGACCTCTTCCAACAGAGCAGGGTCAACATGCAGAAGATGCTGCCAGGTAACCGGGGCAACCGCCGCTCACACAAGCCAGACCAGTAGAGTGTTTAGTAGGTTTCGTTTGTCCTGCACAATCTGATCTTTATGAAGCGAAAAGAAAAGATATTAGTAACTGTCAGACAGCGTGTTTCTCCGATAAATGCGCAACGTAGGCAGCGAGGGCGGGACTGATTGACAGGGCATTGATCCAATTATGACAAAGCCGTCCTCAGCTTGCACTCATACCATGTAATAATGATATAAATTTTTTTTTAAATCATCAAAACAGCGACTCGAGTTTCAATGGCGTTCTGTTACTGGATGGAGCAGTGACGTGTACTCATCGTAGAGTCACTCCTCCATCTAGTCGATCGTCATCTTCGGGAGAATGCCGTCGGAACATGTAGGGAACGCTAAAAATACTAATAATAGAGTGTCTTGATATAAAAGAATCTACTAAACACTATAGTAAAACGATTGACTTGTCTACAACAATGCTCATTATGTCAAACATCTAGAGAAAACACCATTGAACGTTTTCTGCTTCCTGACTTGCAGAGATTGATCAAAACAAGGACCGAATGCTGGAGATCCTGGAGGGGAAGGGCCTGAGCTTCCTGTTCCCGCTGCTGAAGCTGGAGAAGGAGCTGCTGAAGCAGATCATGGCAGACCCCTCCCCTCAGTCCATCTACAAGTGGATCAAAGACAACATCTCTCCCAAGCTTCACACCGACAAAGGCTTCGTCAACATCCTCATGACCAGGTACCTCCACCTCCACCGCCCGAAGGCGCCGGACCTGCAGCCCCGGCGGGACTCTCCGTCTCACACGTCTGCTCTGTGTCGGTAGCTTCCTGCAGTACATCGTGCAGGAGCTGTGCGTGGTGGAGGGCGACGAGCAGCTGGCCGCCCCCTCCAAGGAGCAGCTGGAGCAGGAGAAGCAGCTGCTGCTGGCCTTCAAGCCCGTCATGCAGAAGTTCCTGCACGACCACACCGAGCTCCAGGTCAGCGCCCTCTATGCCCTGCAGGTGCACTGCAACGCCAACGGCTTCCCTAAAGGTACGGACAAACATACACACTTTGTTGTTGGTAACGCACAAACACACTGGACTGGAAGTTTTTCAAACCAATATGTTAGACTGCTAGATTTGTAATATTTAATATTTGTAGCCAGAGATTTTTCTGTGCAAATAGTGTTGCATATTGTTGTTCTTATTTCTTACTTTTATCTTATATTTTAATCTTAATATTCTATTTCTATTTTATTCTTATTTTTACACCTTTATTTTATGTCATGTTGTTTTCCAACCAGCTGCTTTGACAATTCAATTACCCTGCACGGATTAATAAAGTCTTCTCCTAACTCACTTTTTCTTTTTCTTTTTCTTTTTTTTTAAGGCATGCTGTTGCGCTATTTTGTCAACTTCTACGACATGGAGATCATCGAAGAAGAAGCCTTCCTTGCATGGAAAGAAGACATCACCCAAGAATTCCCTGGAAAAGGAAAAGCTTTATTCCAGGTAGAGCGACACCACCAAAAGGAAGAAATAAACCCAGCAGAAATAATAGTGTGTGTGTTAAACCTGATTGCTGTGTCTTTAGGTCAACCAGTGGCTCACCTGGCTGGAGACGGCCGAGGAGGAGGAGTCTGAGGAAGAAGCAGACTGAGAAACCCAAGCGGAAGCATCATGGTGTTGGAAGGTCAACTCGATATCTCGTCATCACTATTGTTACTACGATATATTATTATTACTACCACGACACGCGCCTTTTCCTTTTCTCTTTAAAACAAAAAACCAACTCCATGCTTGCGTTACAACCGCCGCCACGCACTCGCTTCAATCATGTAAACCGAAAAGCTTGTACCTGTAGGGGCCTCATGCGTTACCATCCACACCGTGACGATAGCCTGACTATTGATCTGTTGCCGAAAGGATGTGTTTTTTTGTTTGTTTGTTTTTTGTTCTGAACAGCTTCATGAATTCTGAAGTGGCTCAAACATGTTTCTGCTTTGACCCCGTTAGCTTTGTAACACTCCCACCACTCTTCCCCCCCACTGAGTTGCAAATTTTCCATAAATTTTTTTTTCACTTCTGCTCTATTTGTTACTGATTTGAACAAAAAAAAGTGTTTTCCCCCTTTAAAAAGTAAGCATTGATCTTTGATCATGCCAGTTGAAGGCAAGCATCTCCGGATTTGAACGGAGCTGGCTGGAGATTTCACAGATATTAAGATATATAGTCAACCAATGCTCTTTAAAAAAAATTCTTTTTATGATTTTAAATAAAAGTGCTCTTCATAGTCGCTCATGATGAGCATCTTCCTGCCCCCCCCAACAGCAGAATTCCTGCCCCCTTTTTTTGGGTTATTTTTGTCGTCTTTTATTACGAGTGGTTGCAATACTGATCATCATCCTAATGTTACAATAAAAAAAAGAGAAAAAAAGAAAACTAATTGGTGTGCAGCCGTTAACGTTTCAAAGTTGCCTGTGTTTCTACCTCTTAGTTAGATGGGCTTTTTTTGTGTTTGGGTTTTTTGTGTGCGTGCTGGGATGTCGATACCTACAACGAAGAGAGCAAGAGCCCGAGCAAATGCTGAAGTATTTGATTTCCTCCTCCTGGCCTAATTAATTGCACAATAAATTTATTGAAGCAGACTTTCTTTTTGTTGCCAATGGCGCTTCACAAAGTTTAAAAGTGTTTAATATTTCAAACAACAAACAAGCACTTATTAATCTGACATTGACGTCCTTTGAGAATTGTAACCGTTAAATGGTGGCGCTGGGATCATGACCCCCCCACTGTGAATGTGGCCGTGTTTGCTCGGAATGAGAGTTTTCTAAAATTGGCCCGAAAAAGAATAATTAGTATTTGATCCCCCACCCCCTTACTAAACCATGCGACTGCGTAGTGTAAGAGAATAAAGGTGAAATAATCATGAACTCGTGCTGCTCACCAGCCATGCTTATTATGTAAGAGGCGCAGGATTGAGATTTGGATCACATTGTAAGGAATTAATAAATATTGTGCACCACCTGTTGCTTTAATGTCAATAAAGTCCAATACATGAGCACCAAAATGACTTTACAGACTTCTTTTGTTATTGCTCTTGTTGAGTTATTAAAAAAAATTCCACATCTGAGAAGACCAGTCAGACACAAAATTAAACTCCCCAGTTTCGTACATTTCAATGTCTTTTTCTGATTAATATGGGGAATAAATATTTGCTTCAATTTCAATAACAGAACATAAGCTGACTTGCAGGAGAGGCTGAAGTGGGACTTTCAGATGTTCTGGTCTGTATCCATCGTGTCTCGTATGCTGATTTGCCCACTCGTGATCGGATCACGGGAGCCCAGATTTCAGCTGATGCCCCCCAACCAGTGTGAGAAAGCAGCTGAAAGCCCCTGCTGGTCATTCCTGGTCGGTGGGGATCCAGAAGTACTCCACCACCTTCCTGCTCCTGCGCTGCGGCGCCGAGTCGGGGCGCTCTCCCCCGAAGGCCGGCAGCTCGTCGAAGTGACTCGGACCCGAGTCCCTCCCGGCGTTGGGGGCGCGCACTCTCAACATGGTCCTAACGAGTCATTTTTTCCCCCACATTTCATTGACAAGTATTAGAAAACTGGACACATTTGTAACCGAGGAGGAAGAAGTTTATGGATTTACCTGGATGGGCTCCTCTCAGGCTCCTCGGGACTGGACTCGGGGGTCGAGAGGTACACGGGGTCTCCTTCCTAAATCACGATTCACAACATTTCACCCTCCAGAGGGCTCCAAAAATGTGACCAAAACCAGTAGAAATCCGTACATACTGTAAAATTTCTGGGTGAGCCGTCTTGATTTTTGAGGATCTTGACTCTCTGGTCGCTCTCTGTCATGCAGAGGAAGTAACTCTTGATGTTGGCTTGACACTAGCAGGGAAAAATGTTACAAATGCATTTAAAAACAACAAATAGCCGATTATAATCACACAAAATATTAGGCTAAAATGTCTGATGTGTTGCCTTCACAGTTGTTGCCGTGGTAGCTGGTAATATATAAACCCATCAATAAAAGTTAGGAAATTTTAATCTCTCCTTTAATAATACTAAGTGGTGTTGTATTTTATGCCGTTGGAAAGCCTGATTAGTCACCTTTACAATGAGGTACAACTTGGAAGGATCGTGCATTCGTGTAATGAGCAACACAGCTGCATGTGTGGGTAACGCCCCCAAACGTGCCAAAATCTCTCAAAGAAAGTTCTCAACTGTTAAATCAGTCAATCATTTCTCCCCTCTAATATTACCGATTGAATCTCCGTTTATATCGCAGTACCACAATAAAACCCTGATATATTTTATGGCTTTGCTGCAGATCAGATCAGAGTCGGGACGCCTCCAGCTGTTTGTCGAGCCCCTCCCCCCGGTGCCGTGCAGCTGTTTGATGGGAGCGACCCCGCAAGCGTTTCCTCACCCCTTTGTTCTGCCGCAGAGCCTTCACGTTCTCCTCAGCTCTGACGCGCTCGGCCAGAACCTGATGCTTCTCCCTCCAGCTGAGGCACTCGGCCGCCCGCTCCTGCCGCTCCCTCTCGGCCAGGCGCCGCTCGGCCTCCGCCTCCTGCTGCGCCTGCCTGGCCTTGGCGCTCTCCTCCTCCGACGACGCCGCTCGCCGCCTCAAGCTTGTCTCGCTGTGGGCGGACGGGCGGAGATCACGTTGTGGATTTACTGGTGGCAACGAGGTGATGGGCGGATAATGGTGGAACATCAACCTTGTCTATCCATCCATCCATCCATCCAAGCATCTATCTATCTATCTATCCATCCATCTATCCATCCATCCATCCATCCATCCATCTATCCATCTATGATGTCATACAGGCAGGTTAAGTCTGTTTTTCTAAATGTAAACTTATGAGGCCCACCGGGAAGCGTTCTGGGCCCACTAGTCTTTTTGAATTGTTGAGACCACCTATGTAAGCTCGCATACGTTGAGGACCAAGCCGAAGTGATTTAGATGAGACATTCGTTTGAAGGGAGCTGTTTGGAAACATGTTAATTCCCCCCCTTGTTTTCACTCCCTCAGGTAGCATCGTTTGAACACGTTCCTACCGACGAGGCCCATCTGGAAGCCTCCTTCTGAAGGATCGCCAGGGCTCACCGACCTCTCACGGACCACCGGAGACGTGTGATTTAATGGCCGTCTGCTCTGAGAATCTGACGTAGTTCTTTAATCTCCAAGACACCTTTGATCTCCATGCTGCTGTATTATCCTTCTCCGCCGCCTCCTTTCACTCCTACATCATCTGTTTTTTTCTCTCCCCAGCCTCCCTTCTGCTTCTGACGGTCTAACTCGGTCCTGACTCACAGCGTCTGCATCGCCGGTCGTGCTTTGATCAGCTTTGAGCCTTGAAAAGATCGTGCGATTTGATGATTCTTGGATCTACGAAAACTGTCTAATCCACGCTTTGGAGATTCTCACTGTAGAGAGGTTGGAATTCTGTACTAATTAGACCCTAAGAAATGGACCCTTAAGAACCTTCAGACTCTGTAGTTACAGTTTATACCCTGATAACAAGGTTGGTTTTGGTGTCTACCTTTTAGATTCCTGATGAAACCACTTGAAGAAGACGTGGGTTGAGGCTGAGAGCTTTGAAAGTGAGAAGGTTGTGGATCATCCTCTCCAAAGGGTTATGGGTGGTAACCAGTGTTGGGAGTAACGCGATAATGCATGACTTTTTGCAATAACACGGTAATGTAAGGCAAGTAACACGCATTACAATTGATTTTAAACCTGTTTATCGCTTGAGGCCAAGGACTAATCTTTTCTGGCTTTTGATGAAGCCAAAACTATGTCTCAATATGTTGTGAATTATCTGTGAATAAAAGAGAATAAATGGATAGAAACTTACAAAGGGTTGTGTATCTTATCATGTCTTTAGGTGTTAGGTTACAATATACAGCAGAAGCTTCTTTTCAATATGAATACACCTAAAGTTACAGTGTCTCTGTCACAATATGTGTCGTGCAATGAGCCATAAAGGCGGCCATTATCTCATGATGTCAGTAATGCAAAAGTAATGTAATGCCTTACAATTCAAAGACAGTAATATTATAATGTAACGTTGAAATGAAGTAGGTTTTTGAAGTAACTTGCCCAACATTGATATGGACACACTAATATGGTATCTTGCAGGTGGAAGCTTTGGACCCAGAAACCATGTGACCACCCTCAGAGGTAACTAAAGGTCGCCGTGAACTTGGAACGCACCCTCCGACCTCACAGGCTTCAGCTGTTGGTTTCAGTTGAAGCCGATGACAATGAAGAAACAAAACAGATGCAGCCCAATCAGAGCGTGTGGAACCTCGCCAGGGTCCATCAAATCGAATTCCATCTCCCACCACTGAGAGTTAAACCTTCTGCAGCTCGTGGTCCTTTGTTTGCAGCTTTTGCGGTCAACGCTGCTGCTGATGAGACGTAACCTGATCTGCTGTTGTTGGTTCTAGGCTCCGGTCACACAGAGCTGCGGCACGTAGATGCGCTGCTTCCTGCGTGCAGCGGCTCTGGGGTGGCCCAAAGGGAGGGCGAGGAATCACTTACAGTAACGTGAGGCCAGACCCTCCTCACATTCATCTTCATCTGCTCCATATGATTTCTTTATATGGGGATTTTCCACAAAGCTTGTTTTGATTTATACACAGGCGGCGCCGCTCTACACGTATGTTCTTACATTTCTTCCTGTTTTTACACAAGAGCTGGATGGTGGTGTGTGTCCCCTCCCCCCCCCTTTTCTGCTCACAATGTGCTTTTTCTGCCCACAATGTGCCTTTTAGCACACATGATGCTGCAAATGGATCAAAATATCAGTGCAAAACCTTCTTTCTTTTGCTTTAACCCTTAAGAGTTCCTTAAAAAAATGTTGTCAATCGTCCCTCAGGACCAAAAACATCCCCTCCCTAAAAATTGCTGTAATAAATAACATATAATAAAAAGAAAATTCTAGTTTAAATGACTCAATCTTTTTAACCCACTTCAGCCCGAAGTATGTATATATATCAAATATAGATTATTTGGGGTGATTTTAACCCTCTAAATTTTATTTAGAATTTGTTTATGTAACTTTTGATCAAAGCACATCAACTAAGAACTCAAATAATTTCCATAAAATGCAATTCAAGGAGGATTTAATCATAATAATTATTAGAGCCTCAGATCAGCAACATTGATTTGAGGCATTCCTATTTTTTCTGCAGTCAAAAATGGCTTAAAAAAAAGTGGTCTGGACAAAAAACGTCCCCAGGAACTCTTAAGGGTTAACATGTCACATCCGAAGGATGACAGCAGTACTGGCCTCTCTCGGATCTGGACGTTCTCCTCCGTGGTTTCTCTCAGCTTCTGCCGGAGGTCGTCCCGGTCCGACTCCAGGCTCCGTTTCTCCCCCAGCAGGGCCTGCTTCTCCCCGGACAGCCGGTCCAGCTTCAGCTTGGCCTCAAAGTAGCTCTTCTCCGTCCGCGCCAGCAGAAGCTGCAGGTCGGCGTGCTGCGGAGAGAGAGCATGGTGTTTCCTCAGCACACTGTCATGAGGTTTTATTGATGTATTGATTACATATTTCCGATATTGCCCCAAAGCTCAAGAGCATGTCAGCCCTGTGTTGTTCATTGGACACATTATTACTGTATTTTCAATCAGTACTTTTATTTTGATAGGCCAAGATCATCGCATCAAATAGTTGTTAAGAACTGATGAACTCTGGGTATTAGAGTCCAGGCCAGAGCACCCAAAGGTCAGGTATACCTTACATGTCTCACTTCGGTTACACTCAAACCGCCGCCGTTAATTATCCCCGATGCCAACAAGTTGTTTATGTGTGACGGCACAGATCAGCTGACGATGTGTGTGTGTGTCACCGAGCATGTGTATCACTCATGTTACCGCTGTACTACGAGGTATTACTCAGGCTGGTTACAACTCCCAACACACACATGCACACACACACATTCAAAGCATACCATTAGGACAAAGATAGTAGTGGTTAATGTCAAAGGAAGCCTGAGGGGAACGCTTACGTAGCAGCGATGCCATCTGAAGTCTGCTTCCGGACATGATATCCGCTCAATAAAAGATCTAACCTCATCTGGGTTGGAGATTGAGGCTACGATGCTGAACTCTGCTGGGAACAACAGCAAACTCAATAGAATTGTTCAAGTCTCATGCTAGGAACGCCTAAAAAAAATCCCTCTCCAAATGAATAAGAATAGCATTTTGGTACCATGTTAGCTATTAGCTAGTTAGCTAGCTGTAGATTGTTATTATTAGGCCCCTGGGAATTAGGTGGAACAAGAAACTCAATCTCAGCCCCAATGGTGAGTTTCAAGCAAGAACATCTAAAAAAGACCTCTCCATTAATACAAACATATGGGATGAAACATTATGTTAGTTTGCGAGTTAGCTAGGTAGCTAGCTCTCGGTCAAGGCCTGAACTAAGGAACAGGAACCCTAATTTGCCCACTACTGTTAGGGTAAGGGAACGTAAAGTCGTAGAGACATGGGGCCAAGTTCTACCCCTAGGTTTTTGGGCACCCCGAGTGCAACAAGCTTGGTCCCGAGCTCCTACGACCTTGCGTTCTGGAGTTACGGCCTATCTACGATTGTGTGAACGTGCGTATCTCAGCACCGGAGGCTCCTAGAGCCTCGGGACCAAGCCCGGTGTGTTCGGCAGCCATGAAAATATGGGGGTAGATGCTGGTTTGGTGTCTTCAGCACATTTGCATGTCACGTTATGGCGAGTTTTTCCAAATTAGGGTTACCATCAGTGCAATGACAGGGGCTCAAAGGTCATGTCCGCAACAGAGCGTCGTAGAGACTCGGGACCGATACCAGCGCGTTCAGCACGTCCCAAAACCTGGGGTAGGACACCGTTTCCAGGCCTCTAGCATTTTCTGCTCAGGAGCTACGGCCACTCAAAGAGGCACCTTAAATCTGAGCCAGGGTTAGGGTTAGGGTTAGGGATAGGGTTAGGGTTAGGGTTAGGGTTAGCGCTAACCCTAGCAGTTCAGAGAACGGAAGGTCGTAGAGACATGGGGCCAAGTTCTACCCCTAGGTTTTTGGGCACCCCGAGTGCAACGAGATTGGTCCCGAGCTCCTACGACCTTGCGTTCTGGAGATACGGCCTATCTACGATTGTGTGAACGTGCGTATCTCAGCACAGGAGGCTCCTAGAGCCTCGGGACCAAGCCCAGTGTGTTCGGCAGCCATGAAAATATGGGGGTAGATGCTGCTTTGGTGTCTTCAGCACATTTGCATGTCAAGTTATGGTGAGTTTTTCCAAATTAGGGTTACCATCAGTGCAATGACAGGGGTCAAAGGTCATTCCCGCAACGGAGCGTCGTAGAGACTCGGGACCAATACCAGCGCGTTTGGCACGTCCCAAAACCTGGGGTGGGACACCGTTTCCAGGCATCTAGCATTTTCTGCTCAGGAGCTACGGTCACTCAAAGAGGCACCTTAATTCTGAGCTAGGGTTAGGGAAGAACATGCGAGATGCGCATGTTCAGATAATCATAGATAGGCTGTATGTCCAGAACGCTAGGGTTCGGGCTAGGTTGAGTTACATCTCAGTACAGTACAGTACAGTTCTCTACACTTTGTTGATTCTCACACATTTAATCTCACAGCTTGGTGCTTTATGAAACAAAGCGCAATCATCCTGAACCATAATCACACTGAGCATTAAAAATCCAATTTAAACTGCTTTAGCTTGGTTTCAAATCTGCAGGTTATCAAAATAAACTGAAATGGTTGTCTGAGTTTTCCCAAGTATTTGCATAAAATTGGAAATGTATCTTCACAGTCCTGATTTGGGGGCAACAATTACTCGTGTTGTAGTACTCGAGATTGGTCTTCCGCTTTGTAATGGTCTCGGTCTCGTCTCGTCCTTGTCTCAAAAAGCTAAATGTTTGAGAAGATTATAAAAAAATACCTTGGTGAAAAGAAATGTTGCTTTGTAAAAGCAAACTCGTTTTAAAAAAAGACACTGGTCATTTGTTCTGTTTTATTGTGATTTTTCTTTGATATGGTTTTGGTCTCAATTCCCTACTAGTCTTGATAATGTCTTGGTCTTGGTTGGTGCATTCTTGACTAACCCTAACATTACTTTTGTTTGTGCTTCATAACGACCACCTACCAACAGTTCCACCGCATGAACACTAGGGGGAGCAGCTGGACAGTGTGAGGCAACTTCCTGCTTCTGTCTGGAACCCATTGGTCACAAAGTGGACAGCAGGATCCTTTAATCTCGCCATCTTGGTTTGAAAATCCTTATTTTTACTAACAGGGAGTTTTTTCAATCCATTTTTCAGGATCGAGGACAACTCGGTCACATATTGTGGAGGTTTTTGGAGCCGAACTGACGTGAAAATCAGATTTTACTGCATCGCTCAGTGGTAGAGTTTGTTCCTCTTTGTTTGTGCAGGTATAAATGCATCTTGTACTTCAGTGTTTTCAGATGGTATACACTGATTTAACAAAGAAGAAAGAAAAAAAAATAACGGCTCTCCGAAGAAGTCGAAGGAAAGAAAAGATCGTTACATGACAGTCTGGTTTTGTATCACGAAACCTTTAATCATTTCCTGAAACAAAATATTCTCCGTGTGCAGTGAAGAAATAGCGTAAATAAATATAGTTTCTCAGAAATACACATTTTGCTTGATGCTGAAGGTTTTATTTTCAGGACCGACACTTGGGAGGGGGGGGTCGACACAGACCGACAAATCAAATAAAAAAAGAAACAAACATTGCAGCTACAAGAAGAGAGAGAGAGAGAAAACACACACACACACACACACACACGACCACGTCTTCACGGAAAGTACACGCTCGATGGTCGTCAGTAAATCGTGCTCCGCTTCAAGATGTACGGCCGCCGCGACTTGGCGGTGTGCGCCGCCGCCGCCGCCTGCCTCTTCAGGATGTAGGGAGACTTTCGCTTGAGCGGAGCGTCGCTGTTCTCCTCTAAATACTCTAGAGAGTCGTGGAGTAGCTGTCGGGGGCAGAGGGGAGAAAGATGGCGGTAGGTTAGAGTGGGCGTGTGTGTGTGTGTGTGTGTGTGTGTGTCATGATGTGCT
>CAESWR010001136.1:236498-250950 GCA_903171835.1 Mullus surmuletus | reverse complement strand
CGTTCAGTTTTTAACACATTCTCTGTTATTTGTTAACCCAAAAAGTTAACAAATAACTCTGTTAAGAACTGACGTTGAAATTGACAAGAATTTGGTTGTGTTAGTTTTTCCACCAAACAATTAGCACAAAGAAATAGCACTTGTATATATTTGTGTCTCTCTAATGTGGCCACAAATATTCATATTTGAGACTGTGTAAAATTTTGAGAGAATTTTTTTTCCAAACACTTTATTTACGTTCATCTCTTATTGTCTGAAATTCAGTGTTTCGCACCGCGTTTCCCAAATGCTACGGGTGAAGATAACATTTCTTTAAGGTGTGCGTGTGTTTATGTGTGTGTGAGAGTTGGATAGAAAGGGTTAATAAGTGGGGGGGGGCTGTTCGTATGCAAGTTGCTCTATAAAGTCTAATTAATTGACAAACCTACCATACTCTTGTAGTAAAAGTGGATGCATAAAGGCAACAAGGTGTGCTTTTATTTTGAAAAAACAACGGGGGGTGGTTTAATTGAACACCTTCAGCCGCTCCGCACTGACCTGAGTGGGACTGCAGGCCAAGTTCTCCTTGAGCTTGCTCCGGGTTGGACGCTGGCGTTTGGCCTTCTGGGCCAGCAGGCCTTTAGCTTTGTGCGCGCTGGTGTCCAGTCGCTCTGTCTCAGGCACCAGCTCGTTCCAGTCTGGTTCTAGAGCAGCAAAATAACGAGAAAAACACATAAGCTGGAAATAAAACACTGAAGTTTAGGATCACTTCTTTCCAGGTAGCCTGTGTACCGAGCAGCGAGTCCACAGACTGTGTGTGGGTGGTGGAGCCTTGGCAGCTCAGCATCTCCTCTACTGCCGAGTCTGGACGGCTGTGGAGCTCCGCCGTCGAGCCGCCTCTGGACTCCAGGACGAGTATCTGTGCACCAAACAACAACGGCGGGGGTTTATTTTAGGGTCTCGGCGTGCGAGCTTTGTTGCATGTTTTTACGAGGTGGGATCTCACCCTGCTCTGCAAGCTCTCCAGCTGCTCCTTGTACCACTTGTCTTTCTCCTCCATGCTTCTCTTCAGTTCCTCCTCCCTCTTCACAAAGTCGATTTCTCTGTGGAGGAGAGCGGAGAGAAATGATCAGCTTAGTCTAAACCCCCATCAAAACCGTTTCACCGTGAAAAAAAAATACAAATGAGGAAATAAATCAGAATTTAGAAATGGAGCTACGGGTAGAATTTCACTTGTGTTGGAGACGAGCGCGGGGGGAAACGCGTCCAGAATCAGAGAACAAAATCCACTTTTTTCTGAACTTCTGACAGAACATAATTCAAGGTGGATAAAAACAACATTGAGGTTTCTTCTTTTGCTGATGGAACTCCTGAGACGTCCAAAACTGGTAATAACAGAGCGTTTGTTCCTGGAAAGATTTTCAAAGCTTTGTACAACACAAAAAATCGTCCCTGCCTCTGTGTTCGCGTGGCAGCAGAAATATCTGTGCCTAAAAGTCAAATTTTGAGTCTTAAGGGGATCAGCCACCATCGACTGTGGCCGTAGAACAGGTTCCCCATCTCACTATCAGCGCTCTCCTTTAACTGGAATTTTATCTTCAGACACATTTCAAGCATTTCATTGCACTTTGTAGCGTCTACGATGTGTGTGTGTGTGGGTGTTGCAAAATGCAAGAACCTGAACAAACATTACCTTACAACATATTTATTTTTACTATTTGCCAAATCAATATATTGTTATTTGGTTTTGGAGACAAACTGCATTGGAATGTGTAACTTCCCTTGTTTTCTCATGTGTGTGTGTGTTGTGTGAGTGAGTGAGTTTGAATGCAGGAATTGTGCGTATTGTTAATTTGAAGGAATATCTTACATCTTTTATTGTATGTATGTTGAAATGCACCGCTGCTACTGTAACTCGATTAAAAAAAAAAAAGGTTGTAGATCTCAATGGGACTCACTCAATGGATTAGGATCTCAATGGGACTCACCTGGTCAAGATGCAGTAGAATTTTCAGACATTGGTATGACAAAAAAAACAACAGATTTCCAAACTAATCCATCAGATCAGTGTTGCGTAATTCGACCAAACTCACTTCTGCTGATACTCCTTCAGTAGTTTCTTGGCCTTGTTGTACTTCTTGTCCAGGGTCTCGTACTGGCCCTGGGTCTCGGCTAATTGCTCGTTAACGGTCTTGCACAGGGCCTGGGCCTCCAGCCAGAAGCCCTCCAACTTCAGTATCTTCTCCTCTCCGTCCTCGATCTTCTGCTGCAGCGCCGCGTCTCTGGCCTCCCACAGCGACTTGTCCTCCTCGGCGATCCTTAGCTGCGCAGGGGAGGGTTGGCACGGCGGTTACTTTGGTCGACTAAATTACATTTGTTTGGCAGGCCGGGCCGCCGCACCGGCACGGTTGTTGTGTCAGTCATAGCAAAAGACTATCATTTGAAAAAGAAGCCCGGGCACTCATTTTGTGGAGCCCCATTTTCAACACATTCTTTTAGACAAATGCACCTCAATTTGTCAGTTTAAAGTGTAGGGTAAGGAAGTGGCTTTTCGGAAAAGCTTTATTGTCAACGTACCTTTTCTTTCAGTTGATGTATTTCAGCTGTGGCAATGCTGTGTTTCAATTGCAGCTGTGTGGGGGGAGAAAAAAACGTTTGTTACACTCATTTGCCTGTATAAACAGAATCAAGAGACTCTGGTTTAAAAAAACAACAAACCTCTTTGAACTTGAAGGCCATCTGCGAACTGTCCATATTAGTCGGCATAAACAAGGCCTCGGAGTCGGGCAGCTCGAACACCTCCGCGTTCCGTCCGGGAGAGAAATTGGAGCAGAGGATCCTCTCATCCACCCCGTCGTCGTCCTCCTCGTAGTGCTCCTCCTGAAATATGAGATCACACATGGCCTTGCATATTGCAAATGCTAACACACCCCGCAACGCCACGCTCCAACATGTGTCGACAGCACTCCCGCACCCCCCCCAACCCCCCGTTTTTAATAAAAGTCGGCAGATCAATCAATAGAGCACATCCAGACACATCTGAACACATGTTTGTAGTGTTAAAACATGCTTAGCGGCAATCTAAGCACTCTCAGCGAACAACTCTTTCAGCGCAGCCAGCTACACACTTTACACACACTTTGCATAACCACGTGGCTGCGCGGGATAGAGTGCACGTCCTCGCTAATTTGTGCCACATTCCTCCTGCTCCAGTGAGTCTCACATCAATGATAAACGCATGTTTTCTGCTGTGGAATAATAAAAAAACAAAAAAAAGGTCTGCGGTTCCTTTAGTGGACGGCGGGATGGTGACGCTCATTTTTGATTGCTCATTTCCCGGTCGGGGCTGCGTGGGACGGGGGCAGGGCGGAGCCGAGCCTGACCGGCCGACTCACCTCCTCCGTGGAGTGCTCGTACGGGTCATCGAGGTGGTGTTGGTGGTGGTGGTGCTGCTGCTGCTGGTTCTTCTCCTGCTCCAGGGTCTCGCTGATGAGGCGAGCCACCTCGCTCTGGGTCCCGGGCTTCTCCCGGCCGATCAGAAACCTGTTTTTTTTAGAAACAGTAGACAGGGATGTTGTTAGCGCTGCCTCGGGGAGCAGCACACAAAACAGACTGTCCTTTTTTTTCTATCCCGGAAGGAGGAAATGCAAATTTAGGGATTGAGTTGAAGCTTGGCTCTTTCATGCGTCGACATTAACATGCTGGAATACTGGACGTCTCTTTCAGTTTATAATAAAAAAGTCATTCAGCACAGGAAATAAATAAACTCGTGTTATCATCGCTGTGACACAACAATGAGTCATTCTTGAGCAGAGGAGACGGCCTCGGAGCTGACCTCACTGTTCCTTTGGTGTTCTTCAGGACCGTCGCCGCAAACAGCTGGGTGACTCCCACCAGACTGACGCCGTCCACCTCCACTATCTGGTCGTTCACCTGGATGCTGGAGACACACAAGACGGTCATTACGCACCACTTTGGAGGCGAAAAGCATCATGGCATCAGGAAATAAAGTGGTTTAAATATTCTTCCTTGTAAGACTATATATGCCAGTTGGCCATCTTTTCCTCCCTGTTGTATACAAAACAAGAGCCGAGCTGCACAACCAACTCACCGGCCGTCCGTCTCAGCTGCTCCGTGCTCCGTTATGGTTTTCACAAAAATGCCGAGCTTCTCCAGACCCTGGTCGGCTCCCACTCCCATCCCGATGATACTGATGCCCAGCCCGTTGTCTCCTACAGGCAAAAACATGGCGGGAAAAAAAGTTGCAAAAAGTGTGTTTTTTTGCAGTTTTGACCGGAGAAGATTCAGTAGTCAAAAAGAAATCACCTTTTTCAATCTCCACAGGGAACACGTCCATCTTCTCCACTCTCTTCTCCAGCTCGTACTCAGCAGACGCCGCCACCGGGTCCACATCGTCGTTGCGTCGATCGTACTCCTCATTTGAGAAGGTGCTGAAGACCTGCGTTGACCAAAATACGCATCATTCACCATTGCAACAGAACCTCCCCTGGTCAGGTTTATCTTTCTTTTTAACCTCCATTTGATTTAATCACCATTTATCTGCACACAGACCAAAGTTTGACTCTATCTGGCAGAATAAGATGCATCAATCTTGGATAATATGATCATTGTTCTCATCCCAACAATACTGCCCATTTAGCAATCCATCTAATCTTCCGGTATTTGAGCATACAGGCTACATTTGTAACTCCTAATGACTATCATTTGTGTTTAAAACTAAATATTTGGCCATGAAAAAAGTTGGCAGCTCCGCAGTAAAACAAGAAATGCACCCTGAACACTTCCTCTTCAGGAGAAGAAGTTTCTAAGAAGTTGTGAACTTCGCTAGCCGGGCCTCGCAAAGCTCCGGATGAGTCCCTGCGGCTGTTTTCTGGTTGGAATTATGAAGCTTGCGCACACACACAGACACACCAACAGTATGGCAGAGCATGAGCAGGGCGGAAAGTAGGACACAGCTGGGGAGAGCTAAGCAGTGGATGTAACAAAGATCAATGTTTGGAGGCGACAAGTGTTCATCATCAGCGCCGGGATGGAATAAAGAGCTGCGCAAACACCGGCCTTAATGGTTATTATTTCGTAAGACAACACTCGCCGCCGCTGTTGCTACTTCCCAGCAGTGATGGTATGAATAATCCACTCAGAGAAACACTCCCAGGGCAGGGCCGAGCTAAATTGAGCGCGACAATATTCTGCGTGAAATGGATTGGAGACGACCATCTGTTGTGACTGTTACTACACAGAATTCGGAGCGCGCCGGCCCGCTCGCACAGGGTTAATGCCGAATGAACAGCATGCCGGGAAAACCCAAGAGGTCTGCGAGGAATAGAAAGCGCAGAATCAAGTAGATTAGACGCAACTGGGAACTAATGCCTGATTACGGCTATGAACCCACTGGTGGGCCCGTAACGTTAACCCCCGCCCCCCGCGTGGTCATGATTAGTCCTCCTAATCTGGGTTGAGTCATGATACTGGTGATGGCAGGATGTCAATTGAGGTCGACTGAGCTGCAAAAAAAAAAAAAAAAAAAAAGCACTGATAATTTGTCTCCGCTGTGTGCAAGTGGTAGTTTTAGACTGATTAAAAATTAATGGGAAGTGTGAAAATGTATGATTAATTCGAATGGAGGGGGGGAAAAAGCAGAGTTGACTTTGGAGTTAACGTTTGCAGAGATTTAATTGAATCCCTCTGATTTAAAGTGGCTGCTGGCTGGACCTGAAAGTTTGGATTTAAATCAATTTGACATTTAGGGTTTTATTCTTTTCTTGGGGGCAGACGTTTTTTGAATTTTGATCAGGAGCCAGGACTCACTCTCATTAAATTCCAATTTAAGAATACATCAACACATAATGTTAAAGATTAGGAACTTGGCTATAACATACAAATGACAACTTTATTTTGTTGCAATATTTAAGCAAATGTAGCAGGACTGGCGTACGAGGAAGTGGGTTTACTGTTGCTGCCATTTCTGCAAATTCTTTTGTGCGTTTGTTTTTTGTTGGCATCATCTCTCAAGGAAAATAACAACTCTTTGCAGAACCAATAAGCGGTGAGGCGATGTGTGGAACCATGGATGTGTAAAAGACTCTTATTATCCCTGTCAACATGTCAAATGTGTTGTTTTTCAAAGTGTCAATCCATAGTGTGATTGAGATAAATAAATAAAACTCAGGAAAAAAAACCCAACAACTAAGGAATGTCACTATTTCTCCATAAAAGGAGGTAGCAGGGATACAGGATTCACGGGAATAAGTGATTGAGACACTGGCCATCTGTGATGTAAGCGAGTAAACATTTCCACTCTTGAGGTCTCGATCCCGCGGCGTGTTGCGACTTGAACAATCAGCCTCGACAATCTCTTTTTGCCTATCTCCCAGGTCGTTGCTGCTGCTACTGCTTGCTGGGTCGCCTTTGGACGCCGTCCCAACCCGGTGCAGACAGGCGGCGTGGGTGGGGGTTGGGGGGTTGGGGGGATGGGGTATGTTCAATTTGTCAAAGAGAATTACTACCACTTCCATTTTATAACATCCCGCTGCTTCAACACACGCGGACTGCTGTTGTGAGGCAGGGGGGTGTGATGACGAGCTCGCAGGTGTAGCAACCAAAAACAAATAAAAGATTAGAAGCCATGAGATCATACGCACGACTACAACGCTCCATCAACTGGAGCCAGTCCCCCTTCCTTTTACGCTCGAATTTTGACTGCGTTATCATTGTCACCCGAAGGCGAGGCCGCTGCACCCGCTTGTCAAATATAACCAGCGAGCTACTCAAAACATTTTTCGCCCTGTTTGCACTCAATATTTCAGGTCGTCGAACAAGCTCCAACGTGCTTCCGTTTGAAACAAAAAAAAGAGAAAAGGACTGACAAAGCATTCTAATTTTGGAGAGTTAGAACTAGAGCAGACAGAAATGTCATTAAGGCTGAAAATGCTTTCAGTTTAGACTTTGGAGACTTAAGTAATCAGGAGCTGAAAATGTAGGTTAATAGAATATAGGGAGCACCGCTGCAAACTGGGAGCAGACGTCAGACTGGGCTGCGCCCCCCCGCCCCCCCCCCCGACTCTCGTTGCCATGGACTCCCTGGCCCTTTTTCTGAACAATGTTTCAGCTCTGTAACCTAATCATTCAGCCACTGTCTTGTCCGTGAAAAAGACAGAAATCAATCTCTGCGTTGTCTTCTTTGAAGAGCGAGGCAAAACCAGTTTACACGGAGCAAAGAATGTGATGTTTATGTGATGTCTGCACGCCCCTCCCCTCTAAAATTATTACATTATGGTTCTGGACGTGGGTCAGTAAAATGTGATGCCATTTTTGTTTCCATTTCTTCCAAAAGCTCCAGCCCCCTCAGTGGGTCTTGCGGTCTCTCCAACCATCCACGACAGCTGCCCTCCCCTCCGTGTGCTCACATGCACAACTGCCCTGCACTTTAAAAAACTGTAACCCTTTCCATTTTTTCCCACATTCCCCTCCCCAGGATGGAATACCGATGTGGGAAATGAGTCAGCAGCTGTGAGGGAAAGCAAACCAGAAAATTCTCTCGATTGCCGGTGCAAAACGAGGGGGTTGACCACCGGATCGGGGGAACTGGTAATGTTGAAGAAGAAAAAAAAAAAAAGACAACAAATCAAAGCATGCTGTGAGAGCCAGCTGGGGCAGGGGTGGCGGCCTGGCGCTGATCACGGGGCAATTAGGAAAAAAGGCACGGGGCCCAGGAAAAAGAAGAAAACATACATCTAGCGCTTCCTGAACACACGCCCTTGAAATGATGAATGCCTTTGTAAAGTTCACCCTGCTGGGCTTTAAAACCAAAACACGCTTTACGTTTAACCGCTGACCTCCAGCTCGAGACGCCAGAGCAGAGAACGAGGACAGAATTTCCAAAGGGTGCGCAAACACCGACTGGCTCAACAGGTTTGTATATAAAGGAGACTTTTGTCCGTCCAAACACTTAACACGGTTACTGTTGAAAGTGCTCGGCGCTGAGACGTTCGCCCACGGTCACGTTGAGAGGCCGCCGCCATCGCAGCTCATCCCGCGCCAGACTTGTTTAATGAGCGCCATTGAGCAGACCGCATTAGTATTCCACCCCGCTCAGAGAGTCGCCCAGTGGCCCAGGTGCTTGGAGGGAGTCTGGTCTGGGGCTCACTGCTGGTAGGATGAGGGCGGAGTCTCATCAAGCATTCCTCAGGCCAGCAGACGACCTCGTTTCACATGGGAAGGAGGAACGTGGCGGCACGAGGTTGCTCCACCGCCCAATCACGAATCACGCCTCTTTTGCTTTCCGCTGATGAAAAATTGGATTGTTTAACTTACTCGCCCGTCATCAGTCCTCCTTCAGAAAACTATTTACAACCAAAGGAATCTGCTCAATCTTTTTCAAAAAGTCATTTGCGAAACTACCATCCATGTCATCAATACTGAGGCCAGACAGCAGTGCGCTCTGTGCGGCGGCAGCGGGCTGATGCCAATGGAAGATCCAAAATCTAATTGATCTAAATTTCAATTATCATGTGACATCATCCAAGCAAAACAACCACAGTAAATGGCACTGCAGCAGATGCAATGGGGAGGGAATTATGTTCTCTTGTTGCAGGTCAAGTGTCGTCGGTCATTTTAGTAGTCCAACAAAAGGCCCATATTTTCTTCTTATTCCACTGCATTTTTAAATAATCAAGGGTTTTTGAAAGCATAATGAGTGAAATAAAACTGCAGGGACTGACTTGTTCTTTGCGGGGTCAAGCGTGCAGCCATCATGGTCAAGTGTTTGCAAGACTACTGCTCTGCACATTGTTCCACATGTGAGCACTGGTGCGTCCACTCCTGCGCTGCATGTGATGAAAGCTTTACTGCTGTTCAGTCTGTCTCATTCCACATTCAAGGCACATTCATTTCACCTCAGAATTTAATAGTTCTCTACTTCATATAACCATTTTGACCTTCCCTAATGAAATGCTGTGACTTAACATTTACACTGAAATAAGGTGATCCAGCCGAACCCCCGGTGACCAGCAGACATCAAAGTGCACCAATGAAACTCTTATCTAGCTTCTTGCTTAACTTTACAACTTCCACTCCACCTGACAGCGGCGGCGTGCGAGCAGATAATAACCAAGGATTTTGCTGTGGGAATATTGGAGACCAAGCAGACAAAAGAAGGTGTGTGCCTCGACGGCGACCAATGTGTACTGCAATTACCTCCAGTGAAAAGAAAGAAATGCCGGATTCTTTCAAGTACAATGACCTCTGTAATCCCTCACACACCGTGCGTGTTTGAAAGAGGACAATGTGCTCACTAACCAAACAACTGCTGATGCTACTTCCTGTGACTTCTGGATCAGGCGGCAGCAGCAGCAGGTGCGGATCCTCGTTTCTCCCACTTCCTTTTGGAGAAGTGGGTCGTGACTCCTGTTGAATAAGCCGTCACGTGCAGCCTGACATAAAACCCGGGTTGAACTCCCGTGATAAACGTATATAAAACTGGGACTACTGAAAATGACTGAGCAGTCTTTGTCTCCGCCATAACACACCTGGGTGTGTTAATCATTCAATAACCTCTGGCACGCTGCCATAATCGACGGTTCCACTCAAAAATGCATGCCAGTGGATTGCAAACCAGCCTCTCTGGAAAAGAAGAGTGCACAGGTCCGATATTTATTTGTAGAGGAAACAACATGCCCCATAAAGATCTAAGATATAATTTAAAACAGTGGTGCAATATTTACACTGCTTATACAGCCAGAGGGTAGAGCAGACCTGCGTACTGACACAGCAGAAATGGGTACGCGGTGTTTTCGATGTCCTACTAAAGTGTGAGACTGCTGAGAGTTTTCTAACAGAACATCGGAGTGAAAAACAACAGCTGTATTTGCATTAAAGAAGAGCTAATTCGTCATCAAATTAGCATCGTGTTGCTGACTTCCTCAAAGGGGCCCCATTCAGCCACTCTCTTTTTTTAACCCCGATAAAGGGAGGGCTTCGGTATATGTTCAGAATCTCCTCTCTCTCTCGCTTTCTGTGTCGCACACACAAAGACAACCTTTCTTCCAAACAGGACACCTCCCCTGTCAAGAGGACTCAGGTTACGTCGGGACCCTGATCCCACTGCGGGCCGGAAACACAAAGCGATTCCTTTCTCCCGAGTCGGCTATGGCACAAGCGCATTCTGCTCCGAGTGCCGGCTCTGACCAGCAGACTGTGTCGGCGGGGTTGGTAGGGGGGGCTTGGGGGGCTTTTGTTCGCCTGTAAACAGGTAGAAAACCTGGCAAAAGGACATGAGTCATTTCGTTCGTTTACACGTACCCCATGGTCAAATCTGCTGCTTACAAGAGTTACTAAGAGTTTTGTGCTTTTCCTGTAACTCTGCTGGGTTGATTTGATAATAAACAATATCTTTAAGACCCCTCGACAGTACCTTTTTTGGTAAAGAGTGTCTTTTTGCACAGCTTCTTTTAAGGACAGCTGAGAGTGGACAAAAAAGACAGGAAATTGAGTTTTCAGAGCTTTCATGTGAGGATTACACACAAATAGATACGGCTACTATGGTCGGGGGAAAATATCAACACAGCATAAGAATATAAGATTACATAAGAATCACTTTTCTCATTTATCTTTAAACGAATAAATTCAGTTACGTTTGACAAGACTGAGACAACGACCCTAGTTTTTGGCAGGACTTGCAACACTGTCTTAGAACTTTTTTATGGTCATGTTGGTCAATCTGTCTGCTAAATTGACTATTTTGTCATAAACGACTGAAGTGAAATGAGCAGACTGAATCTGATTTTTATATTTACCTTGGGAAATTTATCTTGCCGTCTGAAAATGTTTTACTAAACTGTAGTACATCACAATACAAACCATACAGTAATATGATGAAAATTGCGATACTATTAAATTGTGGCACAAATATTGTAATGATAACTCCAACAGCCTTTCAATCAACTCTGACTCCACTGTCTTTACCAAAAAAGGAGCCAAAATTGCACTGTTAATTGGCAGGGGGAAAAAATGGTATTCATAATGGCTACATGCTTCAGTCCTCCTGCCACGCTGCCTTCCTGTTTGTTGTGAGCAGCATGTGAACTGCTACAGACAACACACACACTCTTGCAAATTGTTGTCAACCCTACAGTAGCGTTTATCTCCATTGCCGCTCCTCCTCAGGGGCGGAGGGGACACACTGTTGTTTGCGTGCCCTCCGGCAGGTCAGCCTCCAGTCCCCTCTCCCAGGACCCCCTGCCGGGAGGACTGGGATTGCGGGGGGATCCACACCCAGAGATAACGGCACGTTGTAAGGCCTGGATAAACACAGAGCTCTTCGCACTCTGTGTGGAATGCACCAGAATAATTGTTTTTTCCTTGTTTTGGTAAAATGTCGATGAGATTGGCTGACGGTGGGCGCTCTGATGGAAGATACCGCTTCCACCACCAACATGTCTCTAAAAACACCCAATGGCAATGTTTACGACACGTGAGGTGTGGCAGTAACACATCAACTGGGCAGTGTTTGTAAAGCTGGGAGCCATATTATAGATATTAAACAACCATGATAGAATTTCAGCTGTTGTAATCTCTTCTAAACTCTTCTACCCGCTCACACCTTCTATTCAAACCATTTTCAACAGCCCAAACTGTGATCAGATAATAAATGAAAGCAGCAACAGTCATATTCAAAATATGATCAAGCGATTTGCATCAATGGGGTCTTTCAAAACATTATTTGTCAACTTCGCCACAAACCTCGGGCAACCTCTTCACCCGGCGAGGTTTTAAACCTTCACGGAAACAGACAGAATTCTTGGAGAAGAAGTAAAATGGTCTGACTCCTTTTAAAGATGCATAAGCTCAAAGAGCAAAGTAAAAAATAAAGCAAACACAGGAATTCCCCGGGAGTAATACAATTAAGGCATGGTCTGTGAAAGAAATGAGCAGGGGGGGGGATTCTGCATATGTGAAAAGTCCCTTATGAGTGATGCAGCACATGATTCAGAAATTGAAGGGAGCCACTCAGGGGGTGTAAAAGTACTCATTCAGCACTCTGAGTCACGGCTGGCTGTGCACTTTTTTTTTTTTACAGTACAGTACAGTCTGGAGTTTGGCCTGCACCTCACCGCTGACCTCACTGTTCTGCAAAGCTCTGCCCTGGCAAGCACTTATGCAATGGCAACAATTTTAACAGAAATACGACAAACAATGTCACTTCCTTGTGTCGCCACGCTGCTGCTCCTCCTCTCACCACACACAGCACACACACTCCTGATCTCCTACAGAGTTTGCGAAGTAGGGAGGGAGGGGGGGGTAGGCTTACCAAACCACTACTACCTCATAAATCACAGCTTAGATCTTCTGACAATGCTCGTCTAATAATACAGTACAGTAGCTGTGACATATGAACGTGCCAGACAAAAGTTCTTGTCATGTCTGCAGGGAAACGCCCCCGTCTGAGTGTTTGAGGTGAACAGTTTTCAATGTAAACACTTAGGAAAAAAAAGACTCACCAGAATGGGATCTGTGGAGAACTTGATTTTCCTCCTGGGAGGAGGCCCCTCTTCGTCAGACAGCCCAGGGGCCTCATAACAGTCATCATACACTCGGTACATTTGATCCTCCTGCTCTTCCTCCTCCTCCTCCTCCTCCTCCTCTGCATCTTCCTCCCTTTCTTCATCTTCTTCCATTACCTGGTCCGCCTCCTTGTCATCCACAAACGCCGCATTCTCTATACCGTACACCACCGGCGAGGCTCTATCCAGGGCGTTCTGTCCGCCGCCGTGCTCCTCCAGACCGCTCTCCTCCTCCGTGACCTCCTCCTCTTCATCTTCAACATCTTCCCTGGCCAAAACCTCCACTCTACACTCCTCTTTGAACCCTCTGTCGTCGTCCAGGATCCGGCCCTCGCCTGCCGTGTCCGCTCCGCTTTGCGCCTCTTTTGCGTTATGAGGGGCTTGACAGCTCGGTTTTTCCGACAGGAAGCCCCTTTTCAGCTCTGTGGGTGAATCTTTGGATTGCTGCATGCTCTTATCCTCAAAAACGGCATCGTCCTCGTCTTCGTTCTCCTCGCTCTCCGAAGACTCGTTCTGAACGACCACCAGCTCAGCCCGCACCGTGCCCACCCCTCTGGACTCCACAGATGAGGCCTGGTCGGGTGTCTTATCCCTGGTCGGACTTTGTACCATATTGTCCTTATTCTTGGTGTTTTCAGAGTATTTGGCCCTGCTGGTGTTC
The DNA here is from genome assembly GCA_903171835.1 of Mullus surmuletus. Classification (NCBI taxonomy): domain Eukaryota; kingdom Metazoa; phylum Chordata; class Actinopteri; order Syngnathiformes; family Mullidae; genus Mullus; species Mullus surmuletus. Next base: position 237,729 of record CAESWR010001136.1, on the reverse strand, counting down.
TGAAAGCCACCAGCTGACGGGCTAGGCTGCTTGGTCTCCCTTGGGGGTGGACTACTCGGCTTGCCTTCATCCCCACCAACAGATGTCCTACTCAGTCTATCAGTGGATGATGAGGAGCGCCTGTAGCCATGGCTAACAGGGGTCGTAGTCTCTGGGGATAGGGGTTTATGAGGGGCTTCTGTTGTGGGAGAAATGGATTTATAAGCTGCATTAGTGGCTGGAAACGTTGGCTTTGTCCCAATGTTGGATGCAGAAGGTGCTGGTTTGTTCGTAACGCACGACTTATGTGTGCTTTTGGTAGTGGCATCACTGACAGGGGAAGGGCTAGTGGCTTCCCTGGCAGGGGAAGTGGGTTTTTCCCTAGTTGGAGACGTGGGCTGTGACTGATCGGAGGCGCCGTCCAGTTTCGCAGACACGGTTCCCACTTTTGCAGCAGCTACGTTGTTGTCCTCCAAGTCGTTCTCGGCCATGTAATTCTCCAGCCTTTTAGAAATGGGTCCGGCGTTGAGCGACACTCTGGACACATGCCTTTTCTCTGCGTCAGCACTCTCATCCGCTCGACATTTAACTGCCGAGGGAGGCTCAGACTTGGTCTCGCCGGTTCCCGACAACCTCCGGCTGACCTTGCCCTCATCAGACGAGCTTCCCAGAGACAACCGGCTCACCACTCTGTTGGAAGGCTGCTTCTCCGCCGCCGGCTGCTCCGCGAGGCCGCGCTCAAACAGCTTCCGGGTCACGGAAAACTTCTCTGCCAGAGCCACTTTGTCGATCTCAACATCCTCTCCCTTGGGGGTTTTATCGGCGCCGGGGGCTTCGGGGGCGGCGGGGCTGTTGAAGTTAGCTCTGCTGGCGGGAAACTTTGGCGGGGACACCTGGGGCGCCTCGGACTTTGGGCTCGCCTTGACATCTTGGCACTCCTGCTGCTGCCCGTCCATCTGGAGGAAGATATTCTTAATCTTGTTGACCCTGGTGCCAAAGGGCCTCCCCCTGGTGTCCTCTCGGGTGTCGCCGGACCCATTTGCATACGTCTTGGCGGCGCCTTCGGATTTGGCGCCGTCAAAGGAGCACTTGATGGCGTGGAAGTCGGACTTGTATGCGTTCCTGTGAGGCGAGGCGCTCCTCAGGGTCCTCTCGCCTCCTTTGCTCTCCGTTTTGATCATTCTTGCCTGCTGTTAACCGCAGCCCAATTCAAAACACACAAAAAAAAGAAAGGTGTCGGCACTACTTTTTC
>CAESWR010001136.1:206761-221187 GCA_903171835.1 Mullus surmuletus | reverse complement strand
GATGCCTGGTGGGCAGCCAGTGGAGAAGGCTGATGAACAGGAAGTGGCAGGGACGCAGCGTGCCCTCTGGTGTCTGAGGACCAGGCCGGAGTGTGTGTGTGTGTGTGTGTGTGTGTGTGTGTGTGTGTGTGTGTGTGTGTGTGTGTGTGTAGCGGAGAGGGGGTGCGGATTGGAAAAAATGAGCCAACGTGGATCCTGGCTGGGTGTACAGCGTCCAAGTAGCAGGTCTGTTCCCGGGCCAGAGCGCCTCCACGAGTACAACGGATATGTGCGCGGAAAGAGCGTGTAGATGGTATCAACATCTCTGTATTATTTCCTTATCGCTGCTCGCAGAGTCGTTACATCATCTGGAGAGAAGTCTGGGACTGAATTCCAAGCTTTCAACCAAAGCAAAACAAAAAAAGACCTGAGTTTAGGCGAGAAGGAACAGAAATATGTGGAATTTTGAGGCTTTTGTGTCCTGAAATGCACCGTGCAGCCCAGATCTCCCTTTGCTTTCTCCTCCTGTATGATGAGAGGTGGGACAAATGTTAGAAGCAGAATCATACAAAGACCTAATGTAAACAAACATACAGCTAGAAACATATGACAGCAACATAAATAAACATAAATACGAACGTACATAGACCTAATATAGACACCCATACAACTATAAACATACAACAACAATATAAATAAACCTAAATACAAACATACATAGACCTAATATTATCAGCATTTCTCTTTTGCTTTTTCGGAATAAACAAACAAACAATGATATAAGCAAACATACGACTAAAAACATATGACAACAACATGAATAAACATAAATCCGAATGTACATAGAACTAATATAAACAAACATACTACTAGAACATACGACAACATCAATAAAGATAAATATGAACATGCCTAGACGTAAGATAAATAAACATATGACTAGAAACATATGACAACATAACTTAAATAATCATAAATACGAACATACCAAGACCCAATAGAGCCAATATAAATAAACATACGACTGCAAACATACGACAATAATGAGCAGAAAATAGTAGAATAAAGTACAGAAATAAATGAGCAGGATGAGTAGAAGTGAACAGAAGTCCGGTCTATTAAAAATATGTTTATGTATGTATTATTTACAGTAACTACAGAGTGCAAATCAGTGCAAATATAAAGTGTGTACCATCTGGAGTCGGGGTCGTCCAGACACTGTTTGGTTTCTGGAGTGTTGATCAGAGAGGCGTTTGCCAGCGTGTGTGAGCACCAACGTTCACTCCACCTAAAAGCAGCCAAACTCGTTCCTAAGTGTCCTGACGGCTCTTGACATGTACAGGAATAGATAAAAGACGCCATGTTTTGTTTTATTTTTCCCCCATTCTGACCCCCAACCCGCCCAACCCGCCCCTCCCGTTTGCCTCAGTCGCTCCGATCAAAGTAATATTCATAAATCAGCTCTGCCTTAAACTGGTGTCTGTTTAATGCCAGCCTTTATTCCATCAAAAGCAGGACTCCAAATGGGAAGTGAGAGCTGGTTCTCGGCAGCGCGCTGGAGCTTTTCCATCATTTATTGCTCTAACCTCTTGGTTTTATTCTTTATTTTTTCAATTTCTCTTCAATTTCTCATCCGGCTGCATTGATTCTGGTTGTCATTTATGCAAAAAAAAAACATCCAAACCCTTAAAAATATGCAATTTTTGGTCGATTTTAGCCATTAGTGAGCTTTTAATGACGAATTAATGAGTATTTACAGCCAATAAATCCACTTTCTTGATGTTTGCGAGCGCCGTCATGACCCCATCGCCGACGAAAGTTTGGATGCCTCCACTTTCTTCGCATACTTTGACTTCAAAAAAAGGCTGATGGCAAACAGAGTACCGTGTCTAGATAATGTGGTTAATTTCCTTGATCGGAGAACGCTGGGGGGGAATTTAATTTCGCCTTCTTGCGGCCTTGGGGTAACAAGGTCAAAGATAAGACACCATCTGGTCTTTGTCCTTGGGAGGAAGGAGCTCTCCGATTGGAACAGGATACTCTTCTGTCACTCGCGGGGGTTGGATTGGATGCGCAGGGCGAGATTCTCCAAATGAATCCTGTCAGGAAAACCAAAAAACCTTGACTTTTTTTTTTCCTGCTAATTGATCTCTACGTTTTCACCCGTTCCTCCTCTGCGGCTCTGATTCGGCGTCGCCTTTGAGGGCGGCCACACTGCAAACCGAGCAACTGTGAGTGGCGCTCCTGGATTACTGAGCGAGCGAGGCAGAGAGATAGTGAGAGAGAGAGGGAGGGAGGGAGGGAGGGATGGAGCGTGCTCTCCTGTGTGCTCAGCGGCTGGAGTTGAGTAATCACCTAGCAACGGCTGATCAGAAGAAGTGAGCGGCTGTCGGGGAGCGGGAGGCTGACACGCCGCGCGCTGCTTCTCATCTCAGCGTGGCATTGCCAGTCAGCTGCCGGACCATGTAGCACCATGTTTCGCGTGTGACCCCCACCCCCCTCCTCCCTCCCTCCTGACACCACCGGCACCAGCGTGACCAGCCCACCTCTCCGGGACGCGTGGAATGAGACGGCGCAGAGGAGCCTCCGGTCCTTCACGAAGATCTCAGGCGAAGTATGATCACGGATTTCTTATGGCGGCTCAACTTCCGGGCGAACTTTTGCACGTTTGAAATGCGTTCGGCTCGCAGGAAACGATGCCGTAGGAAGTGAAGGAATATTTGTGCATTAGTGTGACTTCAGGATCACTTGAGGTTTTTAAATCCTCCCTAAAGGCAAACCTTTTCTCCCTGGCTTTTAAGTTTAAGTGGACATCTGGCAAAATTTCAAATCCAATTTTCATTGATTTTTTTAGATTTTTAAATTTTATTTAGTTTATTTAGCTTTATTGCACTGCGTTTATGTATCTTAATATTTTTATTTTGTCTATTTTAGTTTGCAGCATTGTAGTGGTTACTTTTTCCATCCGTGCTGTTTTAATCTGTACAGCACTTTGGTCAACCTTGGTTGTTTTAAATGTGCTCTATAAATAAAGTTTTAGTTGAGTTGACATCATTTGTGTTGATAACGGAGCAGAAAGTAAGAGACACTCTTTTGATTATCGTTAAAGCATAAAGATAAGGACTATACTTTTAAAAACAACATGCATGTTATGGATGTCAGGTGTCAGATACCAATAACTGAAAGTTAATACTCTGTGTGAAGTACAGTGTCTAAAGTTTACTCAAAATACGCAATATTATTGTTGAAATAACAGTAATACCACGTTAATTGATCAAATGAAATAAGGGATGGGAAAGGGGGATGGCCATTTTAGAAGGGGGGTGATTTCAACTGGAGAACTGCTTGTAGCTTCACCTAGAAATGTCTACAGATTTGTTTTTTCTTTCTTTTTTTATTTGAAATTCCACAGAAGAATAGAACGTATACGTAAGAGTCTGCGAAGTGAAGTGAAACTCCTGGGTGGTTCTTCCCCCGATTGTTTCCCCAAGTGCCCCGAAGGTTGCCTGCAGGAGTCCCTCGTAATCAGGGAATGTCTCGAGAACAGTTTGCACCGTGTCGGTTATGTAATCTGGGGTGAATTATTCAAAATCCGGGAGTGCATTCATGCACGGTGATGCTCACAATGCAGTAATGTGCTGGAGCAGCAACGGCTCGGGAGAAGCTGGAGGTGAAGCGTGCGCCGCTCGGACGTGACCCGCTTAATGTCTGCTGTTGTGACACGGAGAAGCTTCCAGAGGGGAGTCAACAAGGCGATGGCGATGCGAGGAAAATCCACGTTCCGAGGGTTTTTCCACTCAATGGTGATTTGCGTCAAAGTTACAATGCAACACGATGATTATGTCTGATTATTAGCGGAGCTCTCCTGCTTCTGTGAGCAGTGAAGTCGGCGTTTGGGAAGCAAATGAGCACAAGAGTTGACCAAGCTTCAGTGGGAAGCACGGAGAGACACATTTGTTATCACAGATGCTTTAAAAGCTGCTCAGGAAAAGAGGAAAAGCACATCTGAGGTCTCTAATCTACACACAGCTTCTTGTATATATATATATATTTCTATGTCAATCTCTAATAATGATAATTAAATCCTCCTTGACTTGCTGTTTAGGGAATTTTTTTTAAAAGTGAAATACTGTGGATTTACGTAAACAAATCCCCCCAAATAATTAGCATTTGACGTATATATTTCAGGCTGAAGTTGAATAAAAAGATTGCCTCCTTTAAAGTGGAAAATATATTCATATATGATATTTATGCAGTAGTTTTAGTAGTAGTAGTAGTAGTAGTAGGAACTCTTGAAGGTTAAATTGTATTTGTATAAAATATGACTGTTTATGCACAATCATTAGAGAAATGCTAACACTGGATAGTGTGTGTGTGTCTCTGTGTGTGTTATGAGTCAGGTTCTAAATCTCTGCGTGTTACTACAAAGCCTTTGACCTATTCATTGTAATGTCACAACAGCGCTCGGTGACTCGCCGCCGGCTAGTTTAACACTTTGCGGACGGATGTGACATTTCCAGGATTAGTCACTGTTGGCGGCGATGAACATCTTAGCCAGAAAATGACTTCTTCAAATTACAAAAAAGAATTATTTATAGGAATTATATAGAAAAATCTGCATTGAAAAAAGTCTGGTAGGCATAATTGGCAATATGGATGGATGGGTAGATGGATGGATGGATGGATGGATGGATGGATGGATGGATTGATGGATGGATGGATGGATGGATGGGTAGATGGATGGATGGATGGATGGATGGGTAGATGGATGGATGGATGGATGGGTAGGTAGATGGATGGATGAGTGGATAGATGGATGGGTAGATGGATGAGTGGATGGATGGATGGATGGATGGATGGATGGATGGATGGATGGATGGTTGGATGGATGGATCCTTAATTGCAGCAAAAAGCAGCTAGTTGAAAGACTCATGATATGGATGATATTTAGTATAGCAGAGTTTTTTCGCCTAATTCAAACCAAGAAAACACCATTTGAGATGACATGTTCCAACTTCAAATCACTTTAACAAAGACTAAGAAAGAAAAGAGACAACGTGTTGTTTTTTTTTCTTTGACCACTTACAAGTTACTGATGATCCTATAAAAAATAACTTCAAAAAAATAATATTGCAGTATAGTAACATAGTGTTTGTACCCAAGTATTTCCCAACACTGGCTGCCGGTGAACAATTCTCGTAAATCTCAGCCATGACGAGTCTAAAGTCTGTTGGAAGTTATGTCGGGATTTCGGGGGTTCAACGCCTCCGTCCGATCAATACAACTTCAAACAGCTTCATTGTCATTCCTCAAGTGTGTTTAACGCGGCTCAGCCTCCAGACACACGGTGGTCTTCCCATCGGCCGCTGTGGAAGAGGGGGAAAACAACAATACAATGATGGCGCCGTGCTCCTGATGTCAAACTAATCTGTGGGAATTGAAGCGCTAGAAACGTTGACACGAAGCTGCGTCATGAATATTTGAACTTGCCGGTTGAGAACACGGCGAGTACATTTAAGTCCGATGTCTTCGTAAACAACGCTACGATGCAACTCACATTTTCATCCTCGTCTACTGCTGATGTCAAACTAAATGCTTAATGATTTGGGATTAAATGATAATGTGTTTTGGGATTAAATGATAATGTGTGAAGAATAAGACTTGTGTAGATAAACATGTAAGACATGTGTAGTAGGGCCGAGCAATTCATACTTTTTTCACAATCACAATTTTTGATCATTTTTCTTATTTCTAATTAGATTTCAGTTGAATTATATTTAAAGTTCAGGGAAATCCAATGTTTAAAAAACGTTAATTAAATGCATGATGTTTCTGAAGTCAATGAATAATCGTGTTAAATAATCGTGATCTCAACATTGACCAAAAAAGGCCTAATGTGTCGCTAAAAGGGAAGCTAATACAAGTTAGCAAGCTAGTTTAGGAAAGCAGAGAATCACTAGCTAACTTTGTTTCATAGCAAACTTGGCTAAATAAAGGTAATTAAACAGCACTTAACTTATTCAGGCGCCGTCTTTTTAGTTTTTTTTGTGGATGTAATAAAAAATACGTGTCTGTCGAGTCTTTTATGCTAACCAGCACTAGCACTCTCTCAGCTGTTTCCCATTTACTGAACTCTTAATGGTTTCCAGCGCACTGTACTATATTGGCTCATTCATTTTGGCGTTCCGTCACCAACAAGCTGAATGATGAAATGATTTGATTCAAGATCAGGGACATTGTGAGAACGCAGGCGACGATGACGACCCCGATGACCTGTCGGCCGTCGGCTCCGCACTCAAATCTTGAGGTTTCACTCCGCGGGAGGCGAACCTTGACCCGATCGATTGCAACTGAGCTTTGATCAGCGGTTTTATTGTGTGCCGCGGCGCTCTCACACAAGGGTGCGCAATTATTTGACCATATAAAATAACTGGAATGTGATGGGATAAAACAATTGTCTTTCTGTGAGGAACCATTTTACGGCACAATTGACGTCATCACCAACCAAACAGAAACACTTTTCACCTGACAAATGCTTCTAATCCTCCGCTAACCACCCCCCCCCCCCAACACACACACACACACACACCCTGATGCTTGCATGGGACTCCTCGGGGAGCCGGGCTTTATTGGCTCTGCGGGTTGAGTTCATTTGCTCATGCATTTTCCAGTGTTAGTGCTCCTCCCTAATCCTAAAATCCTTTAATTGTCGGCAAAGTCGGATCGGCTCGTCCTCGTGACCCTGATGGCTCCATTTCTGATCAATGCGCTCACGTCGGTTATCTCCGATTAATCAAATCTGTTGTTTACCCGCGTATGAAATTCCCTCGCGGCCCCTCACAGCCATAGAGACTCGCGCTGACGTTGATACCACTTTTTTAAATTGGCGGTGGACGGTCGAGGGGAAAACCTGCCGACGTTACCAAATGCTGGAAAAAGCTGCCCCCCCCCCCCTTAAAAAGCCGTTAAGTGATTAACTAACTTCAGAGGCTGGAATTGAATTTCAAATCTGACCTCTGAGAGCGTGAGGAGATCCGGGGTTCTTAATGGCTTCAGAGTTGTGGCTTTCACACCCCCCCCCCATAACGCCCCTCCCCCCACCGAGGAGAACCCATGAGGTAAAAGTGGCGAGCCAGTAAGTGGTCCTCAATGAGCTTTATATTGACCTACGCCGCCGCTGCTTCGCCACATAATCCGTTGTTGTGCTTCTTACCGCCTTTTCGGTTGACAAAACGCTGAATAATTGAGGTTTTTTCCCCCCCCAAAAAATTGGGAATATTGTAGCTGAGATCTTTGAATTGTGGGTTTTGATTTCCCATCGCCAGCTCGCCATCCTGCTTCATTTTCAGCCTCATTGGTCGTGGTTGTGACCTCTTTTTTTTCTCCTCGCGCTGTCATGAAAGAAATCATGGCATTCACAAGAGCGCTCGGGTGCAGTATGATGTCGGTTGCGTAACATCCGTGACGCCGTGGGGCAAATATGATGGTATAAGACATTTACAGTTGTACTGTCATGCTCTGTTGACTTTGTGGCGCTCCGCATCTTGTGCATGATTAAAGGGGGGGTGAATATAGAGAGATACCTCACTGAACAACTGAACAACCGAACAAAGGCCTCAAAGGGAGACGACAGGGAGCTGAGAATTTACATTTAGAGGTTTGGTTGTTTTTACTTTAGTGTGTATTCACCAGTGACTCCCAGGCTCAGTTGTTGAAAATTGCACGCTAAAGTGCCCACTTTGGAGGCAAAAACGCATGCTAAAGTGCCCTCTTGGAAAGCAAAAATGAGCACTAAAGTGCCCCCCTGATTGGCAAAACACACTAGACTGCCATCCTGGCTGGTTAAAACATGACGAAATGCCCTCATGGGAGGCAAAAACGCACGCCAAACTGCTCTCTTAGGAGGCAAAAACGCACTAAAATGCCCACTTTGGAGGCAAAAACGCGCTCTCAACTGCCCTCCTGCTCAGCAAAGCACACAAGGTAGGTGCCCCTGTTTTTCTTTTCGCCCCTGCCCTTCACAAAATCTATGCACACCACTGGTATTCACATTATTTTATCTTACTGTCCTGCCTGTCTTTCTCTTATCAATGACATGCCATTTTCCAATGCTGTATTCAAGGTTGATTTTATTGATTGTTTATTCCAATACTGATCCCTATAATGTTACTTATAACTCATTATGCAATTTTTTCGGGCACATGCTGCCCCTTGATAGAATTGGCCAAATGCCGTTAGCCACAGCAGCTGTGTGCAGTGGACCAGCAGCGAGTTAACATGCTAACGTGATTTTTGCCAACATCACTGGCTATTTCATCAGGACAGGATGACATAACGTGTCACACACACTTAACAGATCCATTATTTTTATTTATTTATTCATGTTTCTATCTATTTTAGAGGGTGATCCCCTTACTGGCAGAAATTAGACAGAAATGTTTTAACATTTGCATGCATGTTTGGACTAATTAGGACTAATGAGGAATATCAACAAACACTCGCACCGCCTGCAGACAAGTGATGTCAGCTTTATCGTTTTATCAGACGGCACATCGATGCGAACAAATTTGGTTGATGGTGAAGAAGGGAGCAATCGGCTGTAATTTCCTCTGTGGAAAGCACACCCAATATCACACTTATGCAAACAATGAGCTGTCTGCTTGCTTGAAATAATCCAATTTAACTTGAGTCATTTTTGGGAATAAACAAGTCTTTAATTTTCATGGTCCTCAGAACTGCAGTAAAACGCTCCGATTGCTGCAGACGATGACGCGGCATAAAATGATGCCACACACTTTGACATTTTGTGTTTCTTGCTCTTTCATGTTTTGCAGAAGTATCATCAGTGCATGGCTGGACTCCTGGCTCCGCCCTATGGTGTGATGGAAAGTAGCTGTGGTGCCGACAGTAAGTACTCATAGATATATATATTTTTCAGATATTTAAAGTGAAATATAGTACAGCAGATTCCCTACAAAAGGCTGGATGTCGGCTTAAAACAAACTATGTAGACAATGTTCATTACTGTAGCTTGACATACACGTATATACAGATATAACCTAATCAAATTTCGTATTTTAGATCTCAATTTGTATTTTTTTGTACAATCCACAATGATGTTTTCTACCCACTGTAACCTCGTTACTCCCGGGCGCTCCTTATCTCGGTGCCCGACAAAGGCTGATACTTTTATGCTGTTTCAAGTTAACTCAATATTGACCCGGCTTTGCTCAAACAGAGCACTTAACTTGCTTCAAAGTCATGAGCCATAAAAGTGATGAACAGCCGCACACTGTGAAGACATCCAGAGTCTGCCGTCCTACGCCGCGAGTGTTTGGGATTATTGACGTGTGTTTTGGGGGATGGATCCGTACGCGTTGCAGTAACCGCTACTTCCGCATTCATATAAACAGACTTTCTACTGAGCATCGTTTATATAAAGATCACCTTCCTCTGCTACCTACACCACAAGTCCTGTCCTTTATTTAGTAAAAGTTTTTTTTCAAGTGTATGCAATTTTGAGGGCCTATACTGTCTTAAAATCTCTTATTCTGGGTCAGCAACAGTAGCTATGAGAAAAACTGACCCATTTATTATTAACCAATGGCTTATATACATCTTAACCTTAAACATAAGAATATTCAACAATTGATTGATATCGGAGATTTTAGATGCAGGCCGATAAAATCCGATACTCGTTTTTCATGCTGATATCAGACCAATATCCAATATCAATACAGGATCGGGACGCCCTTAGTCAGGTCTTGAACATGCTTCCTGAACCCCAGCTCATAAATGCTTTCCACTATTTTACACGTGTTTCACAACCCGCGATTTGGCCGAATCTGTGGTTGTGTAGCAACTCGGGGGTCGAACTCCTCATGTTCGAGATACCACAGAGACCCTCCAACCTTCTGCCATAGTCGTTTTCATCGCTGGTCAGGTCTCCTATGGTGGTCAAAATGGGAAAAACAAGGCGGATGGTGAACCTCTGCTTTTAAACTCCAAATTGGCAGGATGACCAAAACGTCAGCGAGCGGGTCGTCCTCAGAGCTTCTCGCGTCACCACCGTGCTCCGAGCAAAGCACTGCGGGAGCCGAGCCGAGTGTTTCTGCAGTGTACAGTAGAGTACTGGGGGGGGTTTCACGGTATGCACTCCATGCATGAATACACACAGACGAAAAACCATACGAGCGTCGAGCAGCTGGAAGCCGGTGCACTTTGCTGCACATTCACGCCGCCTTCCTCACTCTCTTGGCCAAACGAATGCATTAAAGATAGTTTTGCATTACGCCAGCGCTGCACTTTTACCGTGAAAGCTTTTTAAAGTCGGCGTCGTGCCGTGCGTGATCCAGATGTGCCACGAGAAGCTCGTCTCTCCGCTGTCACAAAGTCAGATTTTCCCATTCATTCACTTATTTGTTTATTTCCTTATTTGGGATTCTTTCTTCTCTTTTTTTTTTCTTTTCCCCGCACGTCCTGCACGCTGCTTTGCATTTGATATGACTGAACTGATGTGACACTTGAATGAATGGCTTGATGTCGCATGGGAAGGCCCGACAGCATCACAAATAAAATGATGGACAGCCGCGCTAACGCTGCAACACAACAAGCGGCGAGTGTCGATCTCCTCGACGTGTTCATAGAAAATCCGCTTAAGGGCGTGCAGGCAACAAAATGAGCCCGCGAATCAGATCCCACCTGCCTGTATGGGGCTTCATTGTGCGGCTTTCAATCCATAGGACGCTATTTCTCACGTCTGTCGCGCTGAAAAGATCTGTATTTCACACCACAGCCCCCGCTGTCAGAGGCGGACAGGTGGTTTTGCAGCAGCGGCGCTCGCAAGTGTCTCTGATGTAAACAAACTTTCTCCACCAATCGGGAAACACTGAAGATCTAATTGAGCAGCTGCATCGAGATATGGCTCACAGTTTCCTTCTTTGTTTAGAAAAAGTCGATTTTCTGTTGTGTTTTAGCTGTTGGGAAGCGTTTTGTCCCTGAATATGTTACATAAGATCACCACAACACAGAAACAAATACTTCGCCGCGCTCAATTGTACACAAAAAAACATTTCTAGCAGACGAAGAAAATCACCTGAGTCTTGTTTGTGGACGTGAAGTCACAGTTTTTGGGCCGTATTCTCTATCAGCGGTCTAATAATAGAGCTTTATCCCGCAGCCACAGTGGTGACTGAGCAGCCGTGACTGATATTACTGTTTGTCCTGAAGGAGAACCGTCAAGCTTAAAGGTCCTAACAATGAACAAAACTATCCTACAAACTCTCCGGGGCTTTAAAAAGAAAATAAGCGCAAGGAGCCTGAAAAGAGTGTTTAGCTCCATCACAGCTGAACTTCTACACCCTCATAACTGCAAATGGAGATTAATGAGGGAAAACACATTAATGTATGAAATGAGAGCTATTGAAGTGGATGGGAGGTTTTCAGGGTCATCTAGTTGCACATGTATCCCATTAAAAAGTGACACGATCTGATTTATGAACCTGAAATGCTTGAATCCTTATTTGTCTTTATGTATTTATGCAAAAACTACCCGGCGAATTCACTCTTTTAAAGTGACAGAAATGCAATTTGCTATTACTTGTCACGAGTTCATTCGATTTTTGTTGTTTTGTTGTCGTTCACTCGGAGGGTTTAAGTGGAAAACACTGATTTATCCTCTGCTTGTGTGACAGCAGAAGTGCGCTGTACCTTTTTTCTGGGATTGTGGTTCGATGACATGCAGCTTTTTTTTTTCTATGTCTCCCAACCAGGAATGCCGGACAAAGAGAACATCAGCAACAACTCCTTTGTTTCAGCCTCCAAGCATCAGATTCAGGTGAGCACAAGCCGACCCACGTTTCTTACGCAACCCGCCACCAATTTCACATCATCGACTGTGGAGGACAAACTGTTTATGCCCTTTATTTCCCGTCTCGCTACAACTTCCCCCTTCACCTGACGTAACGCCGTCCGTTCGCAGATACCAACCTCTGCAGAAATAAGCGTGGGACGTGAAGTTTGTTTAAAGTGGCTCTAAATATAAATAAGGCGGCCGGCGCTGCGGCCCCCATCCAGAAGGGCTTCCTGTCCCACCTTTCTCCTGTTGTCGTTTCCTGGCTGCCGACCGGGTTGATGGCGTGGCACAGCGGCAGATTTATGGGCCGGACAAGCTGGAGGGAAAACCTGGTGACGGCGCCGTGCTGTTACACCAACGACAACAACAACAACGACAAAAAAAGAGAGAGATCAATAGTTTTCCACTACATAAAACACAGCTTTACTCTTACTTGGACATATATAAATAATAAGCACGAAGCCCCGGCTGCGTCTTTGGCTTCTGAACGGCCTAATTTGCTTGTAAATAAATGATGAGACTTTAAAGCATAAATGCGCGTCGCTCTCTGCTGCACGCCGAATGCATTTTAAATGTCACAGCCCCCGCAGCCGCAGCCATGGACGGGGAGACGAAAACAGTGGAAAAAATAAATAAATAATTAAAAAAAATAGAGGAGGAAAATCCGCATCAAGCGACACACAATATCCGCGTCCCCATTTGTGCAATTACATCGTCCACACAAGAGTCTTTTAATAGACCATTATTGTGACTCAGTAGAAAGTCAAAAGTTCAATTAAAATTGTCAGCTAATAAACACGCGGTGAGTCACGCCGCTGCGGAAAAGACAAAAAACAAAAACACACCCGCTATTTAATCCCCCCGACATGTTTTTATGTCTCTGACTGTCAGCCGTGTTATACAGTGACAATCCCTTACCTCCCCCAATTATCTGTGATGCCCCCCCCCTCCCCCCCCCCCTCTCAGTTTGTGTTGTTGACGTTGGTTTTTTAATTTCAACTCCAGTTATTAGTTTCTTTCTTTTGTTTCTTTGCATTTTATTTTGCAGAAGTCATTCATTGAAAGTCCAGCCAAACCCCATCCTAAATGGATTTCCCAGGTAGTAAAAGAAATCACCTGTGTGTGTCTGAGTGTGTGTGTGTCTGTGTGTGTGTGTGTGTGTCGGGGTCAAGCCTCACCTTTCCAATGTGTGTGTAGAACTTTTTTTAAATTTTGGATTCCACTCTTCAGGTGCCATCGGAAAAGATCCTGCGAGCGGGGAAGATCCTCCGTAACGCCATCCTCTCCAGAGCGCCTCACATGATCCGAGACAGGAAGTACCATCTGAAGACCTACAGGTCAGCCGCTGTGTTTAGAGTCATAGAAAGTTGTGGATTAGATCAGCCATCTCCTTTAAAAGGTCACATTCATACTTTTTTCTGATGTTTGAAATGCCAACTTTTTTGTTGGGTTGATATCTGATAATGATATACATATTTCTTTAAAGTAAAAATCGATCTTTTTTGGATAATGGATTTTAAACTATTCATGCAGCCGACATGGTTAGAGCTTTTTCTAATAGAGCATTTTTTTAATTAGAAGTAGCTCATTTCTCAATCTTCTAAAGCTTTTCATTTTCTGAAAAGCAATCAGTTATCATTAAGAAAATAATAGGTAAAGCAATCAGACTTATTTTTACAATCATGGGTGTCGCCCCCTGCTGGATACGATAGGAATTGCAGATTTAAGATGACTTTTAAGATGACTTTTAAGATGTCTTTTTTTTTTTTTTACAATCATTAAAATAGGACAATACAATCCAACAAAATTCCCCAAATAACATCTAATCAAAGTAACCCCCAAAAACCAGATACAAAAAAAAAAAAAGTATATTACACACATTGCCAGATATCATCAAACACAGAACCAGTGCAATGAAAATCAAAATCTTATATTTCCAGCATCCATATCCTCCACAAAACTCTGCCAGATGCAAGATTTCCTATTGTTTATGGACTTTTGTTTGTTTGTTGCCTCTTTTGTGATTAAAAACCACCATAAAAAAGATATTTGGACATATTAGATATAGAAAACAGATCAAGTTCACTCGTTGTTTTTCGTTGCCCCCCCTCCCCCTCCCCGTCCCCCCCAGGCAGTGCTGTGTGGGCACCGAGCTGGTGGACTGGCAGATCCAGCAGAGCTCGTGCGTCCACTCGCGTGTGCAGGCGGTGGGCATGTGGCAGGTGCTGCTGGAGGAAGGCGTCCTCAACCACGGTGGGTCCTCGCCCCCCCTCACCCCCCCTGTCACCCCCCACAATTGGGACTGACGGTGTTTGTGTGCCGTCACAGTGGACCAGGAGCTGAGCTTCCAGGACAAGTACCTCTTCTACCGCTTCCTGGACGACGAGCAGGAGGACGCGGCGTTCCCCAGCGAGGAGGAGCGGCGGCAGAGCCAGGAGGAGCTGCAGGACACGCTGCTCCTCCTGGCTCAGATCGGACCCGACGCCCACATGAGGATGATCCTGAGGAAACAGTACGCCTCCGAGCCCCCCCGCCGCGGCCAGATACGTGAAACAAATGTGCCGGCGCTCGGCGTTATGAATTCATTACCTGC
>CAESWR010001136.1:117187-127294 GCA_903171835.1 Mullus surmuletus | reverse complement strand
AAAAAAAAAAAAAATCACTCCATGACTCCGCCGGCCGCTACCGTGGTTACGAGCTGCAGAGGGATCTCGGCGTTGGCCAGGATGTCCTGGGCGTTGCTGGAGCCCTGCTGGATGTTGGTGAGGATGAGGGTGGTCCCGCCTGCCGTGGTGATGATACTGTCTGAGGACCCCGCCGATTCCATCGAGGCCACCACGGCGCCGCCAGAGTTCACGCCTTTTTTGTTCTGATGAGTTTTAATGTGCTTCGCCAGGTGGTCGCTCCGCATGAAGCGCTTGGAACATTCCGGGCAGACAAACTTCTTCTCGCCTGCCGGAGGGGAAAAATAAAGAGTTTGAGGAGGTGAGGAGGGGGGCGTCGGACGCATTTCAGGAAAAGGGTCGCACTCTGTTTCAGGGCGGGGGGGGGGGCCGTGCTCGATTCAAAAAAGTGATGTTGACTAATTGATGCGGTGAGACTAATTACAATCATTATTATACTTAGAAATTACAAGAGTTCACAGGACGCCGCTTCCTGCATTTTAACATGTTCAGCTTCATCTCAGGATCATTATTTTATCGTTTACAAAAAATGATCTTACGCCATCCTGTATCTCATCCTGTATCGCGCTCTTACAACATGCATTGTAATTGTATTCTATTATATTTTATATCATTTTAGATAGTTCCTTTATAGGTCCTTTATGTGTATTTAAAGTGATTAAAGATATGATCGATTGGATGTAGTTTTTTTTTTCTTTCACCATGTTTCATTGGTCGCGGAAAATGTGTTTAATTAAAAAAAGATTAAGGGCACTGATAAGAGGTTCAATCCTTAGAAACTAACCAAAAGTGACATTTTAACACTAAAAAGCACTGATAAACTGGCATGACTACACCTATGCATATTATCCAATATTGATATCGGATATTGGTCTGATATCAGCAAAAAACGAGTATCAGATTATTTTAGCCTGCATCTAAAATCTCCGATATAAAGTACTGAGGTTATTTTTCAGGGTCTTCTAATTGTTTAAGGTAAAAATGTATGTAAGCCATTGGTTAATAATTAATGATTCAGTTTTTCCTCATCGCTACTGTTGCTGACTATTGTTCTCTGTTTGAGTAATATCACTTGATCAAGCCTTTTCTAACATTCCATACTACAAAATACAAAAGTATGTATGGTTCGTGCTGATATTGATTTGGATCAATATCGGTACCGGCGAATATTCACGCACATCATGTTCTGGTGAAAGTCCAAATCCTTTTTTGGGGCAATTTCCCGAATACAATGGTGACATGCACAAGCTAGAGTAAAAACTCTATTATGTGTCAGTTTGCAAATTTCAAATAAAGCAGCAGCAGATTATGCAGAATACACATTGTTTTCAATGATAATCTTGCTACTTTTTAGTAAAGAGGAAAATGTCGAGGGGTTTATATGACTCAAACACTATTGGAATATTGGCACTATTTGGATTAACACAGAAATTCTGCGTGTAAAAGTAGTATTTTCTCTTTATATAATGTGCGTATCAGGCCCTTCAAAATCCACACTAAGTTGAATAATAACCCCTAAAAAATCTATGATTTTGTGTTTACTCACAGTGACATTCTGCCTCTGGCTGACATTTTACACATTAACCCTGAGCCAAAGTGGGACAGTCATTTTTCGCGGCGTGCAGGGCAAGCGGACATATTTTACGAATTTACTGATGTTTTCCCGATGTGCCAACACAGAGGGAGGAGAGGGAAAAAAAGAGGGCACCTGTGTGTGTTCTCCTGTGTCTCTGCAGCTCGTCGCTCCGTGTGAACCTCTTCCCGCAGAACATCCAGCTGCACACAAAAGGTCGCTCCCCTGAATGCCAGCGCAGGTGCGCTCGCAGGTGTGACGTCTTCCCGTAGACTTTCCCACACCCCACGATGTGGCAGATGTGCTGCTTCTTCTTCCCCATGCTGGAGCCCCTGAGAAGCACACAGACACACAATTACCATCCCGCTGACGTTTTGCGAGGCGCCCAGGGACCCGAACCCGTCCCGCTCGCAGATACACACCTCCCACCGGACTCTTTACAGTTGGGGCAAGTGCAGGCCACCCTGCGCAGCCGCTTGCCCTCCTGGCCCAGCTGGTCCTCCTCGTCCACCATCCGCACGTGGAGGTGGGACAGGTCGCTAGGGTTCAGGGTGGAGTCGCTGCTCAGCTGCCACTCTCCCGTGTCCGGCTCCTCCTTTATCCGGATGTCTGGGGCGGCAGTGGAGAGAAAGCGTGCACGTTACGATCAACGCGAGCGTAGCATGCCGGTAAACCCACAGCGGGACCTTTATTATTATTATCGTGTGCAACTCTGAGCCACAGAAACAACTCCATCTGTCACTGCGGAAAACCTCAGAATAAATAAAATGTAACACTGTCAGTCACGTTTCCTTGTTCTCACTGTTTGATTACGCGCATATTAAATACAAACACTTTCATCCACTTTGTGTTTTTCTGTCTGTTCTTGTGGTTTGATGTTCACTTTGCAGACTCATGTGCAGTTTGAAAAACAAAATCTCTATAAATCTTCTTTGTAATATTGCACCATAAACACTGAAATATTAAGCCCCTGAACCGAACAGAAGATACATTTGATGTGGAGAAATCCAAAGTATGCTATTAAATGCAACCCAAAACTTAAGAAGACAAAATAAGTCGTGCAAGTGCAAGTACTTCTAATGAGCAAAGTGGTGGCAAATACCATTGTCGCTCTGAAAGCACTTAGGCCTGACACACCCTCAAAGGTGTTTTGAGTTAAAGCTTTCACACACTGGATACTTTTTTTTTTTACTCTGGATTTGTTTTTGTACATTACGTCTGACTCTGAAGGAGCATTGTTACTCTTTAGTAACTTTTTACTTTTTAGGGTAGCTGCTGCAGCTGGATGGGGGGGCAATGTACTCAGTGAATTGGTGGCAAAAGGTGCTTGATAATTAACATGCTTTCAATGAGGAGAAAACTTGGATGTAGCCATTGTTGGAAATAAGTCAACAAGAGGGAGATTTCTACAACAGGTTTAAGACAATGCAGGCAGAGTTTGATGCTCTGATGGGAATAGACATCAATCCTGAACAATAGCTGGCAGCAGGTCTGCTGTATCTGATGGCACCACTCAATTTGTACGATAATCATTTTCATATGCAGAATTATTACACAACATGTTTTCCTAGTAAGGAATTTTGTTCTTGCAGAGAAACTAATAGGGATTAATGTATGAAATGGATTGCATGATGTAATTTGAACATTTCATCCAAATATTAAACATTTGGCATGTCCACGACTTTTACTCTGACGGGTCGGACATCTGCTCTGATCAACTTTGAGAGGAGCTTTGCCAGAAACTATTAGGTCAAAGACTCCATGACCTCCTAAGAGTAACGTGGGTCTAACATGTCCATCCCAACAAAGAGAAAACAAGACTATTGTTCTGTCAAGCGCAGTCAGTATAGGTCGAACTAGAGGTTTGATGGGAACTAAATACACCTAAGCATCTTTAACATAGACGTGCAGAACCTGTGAAAAGCTGACAAAAGAGCAATTGTACCTCCTGGGAGGGCCGAGTCTCCGTCCGACTGGGTCACAGAGTTAACCGTCACCGTTTGGAGGTTGGGGATCTGCCCCGTGCTGAGGCTGACTGGATTGGAGCCCAGCGACAGGGTCTGGACCGGAGCCAGGGTTATCTGCTGAGGCGGCGTGGTGGGCAGCTGAAGGTTCTGCAGGTTCTGCACCCCTTGCACCTGGAAGGTCTGCCACTGTATCTGGCCGGACGGGGTGACCGTCTGAGCTTGGA
Source organism: Mullus surmuletus (assembly GCA_903171835.1). Taxonomy (NCBI): domain Eukaryota; kingdom Metazoa; phylum Chordata; class Actinopteri; order Syngnathiformes; family Mullidae; genus Mullus; species Mullus surmuletus. Next base: position 123,491 of record CAESWR010001136.1, on the reverse strand, counting down.
TGATGAAGGTTCCTGGGTTGATCAGCTGCACGTTCTGCAGGCCCTGCCCAGCCACCGACTGAACCACCTGACCGTTGCTGGTCTGAAGAGGCACCTGCTGCAGCTGGACGATGGACTGACTCGAAGAAACCTGGATGTTTTGCTCTTGGTTCTGTTGGATGAAACCCTCCTGGAGACCAGAGCTAGAGTTGGTCTGGCCTGTGGCTGACAACGAGGCGTTTTGCGTCATCAGACCTGATTCACTCGACGGACCGTGTAGCTGAGAGGAAGACGTTGGCACATATATCTCCGGATTTGCATTTGAGTCATTCACTGGTAGGTTCTGTGAGAGATGATCGCCAGCCTTCGCCAGACCTCCCGTGCCATCTCCAGGGTGATTGGCCATAATTAGCTGGCCGTCAGCGGTGACCCCTGTTGCTATAGTCTGAGCTCCAGACAGGCCAAGGGAGTCCAAGTCCACACTGTTTATAGGAACAAAGGTAATGTTCCCCGGCAAGCCCACAGGCACATTTGTTACAACCTGACCCTGGTTGTGGAAGGTGGAGCTGCCAATAGAAACCCCCTGGATCTGCCCGACATTAGCAGTCTGTGATATGAGGTTCTGGTTGTTATTAAGGATGTTTGCAGTTGATGTCACACTGAGAGTCTGGGTACCATCAGGCAAGATCTGGATCTGCCCAGCGGCATCCTGACTCAGAGTCACTCCTTCCATCCCGGACGTGGAGAAGCTCAGCTGTCCATCTGCTGTCTGAATCTGAGGAATTACTTGGTACTGAATGTTAGGCACTGAATTGGCAGACGAGGCGTCTGTTCCCGACGACACAAAGATTGGCTGACTCTGTAAGTTCTGGAGAGGAAGAACATACTGTCCGTTTGATGTCAATATTCCTTGACTTTGGATCTGTACCAGTCCAGATTCATCCTTTGTTCCTGCAGTTGAAGTTAACACCTCCCACTTATCGGCTGAAGAGAGCTGCGTGGATGCTGGGTCCGTTGTCTAAAAAAAGAAAAGAAAATGATTGACATTAATATACTGAAAAGATCAAGCACCAGTTCCTAATGAATTGGATTTTACAACACAAAGTACTTGCATGTAGGGCTTATTATAACCTGCTTTATACATTTATAGTCATACAATTCACTGGAGCATGCAGCACAGTATTATTTAAAAGGGCAATTCAAAAACCTGCATCGGAAATATGCAATGACAAAATATTGTATAGTGCAAAATAGTGCAATATTCCTTGAATCCCTAATAGCCAACAGACAAGAAACAAGCACACCAGTGTTTGTTATGCTCCGACTGCACCAAACAGACGTTCTTTGATGAGAGCCAGACAGAAGATCCTGTTATCTTTTACACGTGAGCTGTTAATTTTCTATAAATTCTAACTTAATGCTTCTGCACAAGCTTTTAAGTCTCCCTTGAAGTGGTGATCCTTGCGTCATATATTTATTCCTGGCAGAGCTTTGGCCTAATTTGATTTTGAAGAAAGGAAAAAAAGATACTGCTGTTGTTGTGGTTTTGTAACACTGAATTAGAGCTGGGCGATACGGACCAAAACTCACATCCCGATATATTCAGGCTGAATATCGATATACGATATATATCCCAATGTTTTTTCTGCAAAGTGAGCTAAATGTTCAGTCAAAGTCAAATATCACATGTCACAAAAAGTTTTACTGAAACCAGCTATGTCAATGAACAGTTGCAAAAACCAAAAAAATAGGTTTCTGCACCTGGTTCAAACTCAGCTGTTCAAATAACAATTCAAATATAACACATACTTGACAATAACAGGAGTAACTGTGTTTATAAAGCTCTATGTAATCTAGAAATCCTCTTTGTCAGCTATTTTGGACATCGACATACAGGTGTTTGATAAAACGCATAACAACACTTGCATCAGTCAGACGACACAGTGACCTCCATTAACTTTTGACAACCTGTCAAAGAGCTTTTGAAGCAAAACCTGTGTGTTGATGGTGCCATTTTAATACATTAGAAATACGCCATCCAACGCACTTAACACGTCAGGTCTGGTCCCACCGCACTCCCTGTGATTACTGTCTTTGCATTCAATCGGTCATAGTGGAGAGGTTGCAGCATCCGGGGGCAGCTCAGACAGAGGGTGTTTTGAGTAACTGCTGCTTCTCTGGTTTCTATTGTAACACAGAGCATTATCAGTTATGTAATGATTGCATGTTATACTCTCCCTAGCACTCAAAGTAGATTAGAACAAGCTGGTGCTGCGGGCTGATGGGAGGCCATGAGTTGATTTTTAAATCGATAGACAAAATTTGATTTAAACACTGTTTCGGTTATAAGACTGGTAAAAATATCCCAGTTGAAGCTCACGTTTCAATGCCGAACTGCATCAGCTATAATGGTTCTGAAGCAAGAGCACAGCTACCCTCCCACCACCTGTCTACTGCAGCTCAGCCACAATTGAATGCTTCACTTCAGCTCTCTCGACTCCAGCAGAGGTGCCGACTTACCACAACGGTGGTAGCAGCTCTGATGCTGGTGAGCCCACCTTAGTGCAGGTGGATGCTAGCAGGTGGAGGGGTGAGGTCTGAGAGTCCTACTCACAATGGGCGTGTGCAAAAATTAGGAAACTGAGTGGCCATTAGCCTGGGCCACATCACTAAAGGATAGTTAGAACAGCGCCTGAAATTCCAGCAAACCTAAAAATCTAATGTAGAAATCCCTGCTCTTATTCTCGGTAATGTCCAGTGAAGCTTTGATCAATTGGCTGCCAAATATTATAAGGTGATGTTGTTCCGCAAATGGCTAGATTGGCTGATCAGATGATGTGTCCATGGCAAAAGAAGTTCCACGCTCCAATCTGGTGGGTGGCAGTGATGCAATTTGGGCCAGAGTCCGCCCAAACACCGGCTGCTTTCCACAGCCAGGCTCCAACCGTTGTTAGCATCATCCCACTTCAGTCATTCAGATCCTCCCATTGCTGATGACGACTGAAGGGGGAAACTGCTGTGAAAAGATGCCTCTTACCACACTCAAGAACAGCTTTGTGTCGCAAATTGAACCAACTATGCGAATCAAAGCTGAATTTCGAGGTGGGAAAAAATGAGCAAAGCGTGTTATTTGTGAAGGGTTACCCAAACTTGTGTGTGTTTACGACCACGGACCAAGAGGTACTGTGCAGGTGTGAAGCATGTCAGGCCCTCCGGCAACCATATTTTGAGTACAGTGGGAGGGAAGGCGGGATTTATCCACAGCCTGGGAGGAAGTGCTGCCTGAGGGGTTCAAATCAGGGAACAATAACCCTCCACCCCCCCCAACTTTGAACTGCATGAACTTTGCAGGGCTGCACAGCTCCCTGTGCAGGTCAAAGGAAGCTGCTCCTGCTCTCACCTGGTGCACCCTGCCGTCTTCGTGCTGCAGGAAGTCGCTCTGGCTGCCGTCCACGTCCAAAGCTGCCATGTCCCCCGCTTTCATTGGCTGTCCCGGCGCTGCAGCAGTGGGAGACAAACCCAGACAAGTGAGAACCGCGGCGAGAGCTACAAACAAAAGCCCGGGGGAGGGGGGGTGGGGGAAGGCGGGCTGCTACATCCTCCCCGCCTCGGTGGGCGAGCTAACCCACGCAGCACCGCGACCCTCCGACACTCAGGGCGCCAGAATGTGGAGGGAAAGCTAGCTTAGCGAGCTAACGGCTAGCAGAGAGCAGGCTAAGGCTAAGTTAGCCGGCGGTGATTAGCACTATCGCGGAGGGCGCATCCTAAGCTAGCATGCTAGCGGGGCTAATTTAGCCGGAGGATGCGCTGCTAGCCTGCTAGCCTGCTAGCTTAGGTGTGAGGGAACAGGACGAGGCTGCTACGTACCGGTCATTGCGCGACTCGCGGTCAAACGGAGGCGGTCGCAGCCGCGCCGGACATGATCGGCTCGCGGTATCGATTGTGCGCGCGTGGAGAAAAAGGTGATAACTGTCAGAATTTTTTTCTATTTTGATTGACGGGCGGGAGGTAACACAAAGGGTGGGGCCTGCTGTGTTGACTGGGAGTGTTTGCGTCACGCGCCGGAAGTCCCGCCCTCCAGGCTCGAGTGTGATTGGCCGGGCGTTTTGAATGCCGCGTGCTCAATGCGTGCTCCGCACGTCAATCATCCTTTGCCGGATTCTTTTCCTGTTTATTATGTATGTACAGTTTTACAAGGCTGGTGTTAGATGCCATTGAAGGGTTTTACATCAAAGTACAAAACACATTCTTTTACAGTTTTGTGGGATTTATTTTTACGCATTTAGTCATCTTTATTCGTGCATTTTTGGGCTTTATGACCTCTTAATTTAGACCCCTTTTATTTTCTAAGAGGTCAAGTGGAGCATTAGTAAAGCAGGAATCTGACCCAGACTTGTTATGCAAAAATAAAAGCGTGGTGCAGCGCATTTTACTTCTTTGTCTTCAGCAAAAGATGGTAAATGATGATTCTGCCAAAACGTATTTGAAGATGTATGCAAATATTATGTTTTGCCTGATGAGAGTATCTATTATTTTGTGTATGTATTATGTATTGGGTTTCCCTGCATCAATAAAAGTGAACTTTTTTTATTTTGAAAAGTTTAACAGCTTCATGCAACTTACTAGAAGTCCATCTGTGTTTGCGCACAAGAAATGTCAAATCTCCATCTCGCATTTGTGTATGTTTGCATACGGGACTCATGATTGCCATCAAACTAGATGCGACACGCAAACATGCACACATCTACCGCCGAGTTTAAGGTGAGCAGAAGAACGGTCCCCCTCCGACAGATAAATGTGAAAACAATCTTCTGGTGTCAAACGCGTCACATGCATCATTCTGCACAGTGAAGCTCAAACATCCAGGAGAAAGAACAGGAAGAAAAACACATTTTAAGGGAGGATAAGGATTTGAAAAAGACTGAATGAATTTGAAAAAACGTATTTTCTAAATCTGATAATAGGGCATCCTTGATATAACAATCTGATTATGGCACTGAGACAAAAAAAAAAAGATTTTGATGCGATTTTGTTTTGCTTCAGTAGCTTTTTTTTAAACTCAAAGAGGAAATATGTACATTGTAAAGAAAAAAAAGATACAGAAAATGATTAGCTGTTTTAGTTTTCATTTGCTCGGATAACTAACAAAAAAAACCCAAAACATCCGCACAATCAAGGAGAGACTGGATTTCACCCCCCATGTCTCTTGTGCACATTACGACATTGTGAAAGTGCATTGAAATGAGAGCATGCATGCTATTGTGGCCGCTCTGTGCCTGTGATGCTATCAGGACCCCACTTCTGAGTATTATTTGTGGTGTGTCAGTTCCTCACAGTGCGCGACCGCAGTGAGGCTATTTCTCTCAACCTTCAATTCAAACTTGGCCCATTACAGCCAGACTACAAAAGCACTTTCCGTGCACTCAGAAGCTCACGGCAGTGAATGGTGGATATTTCCAATCACTCTGCTGTCAATCCAAGTGTCAGGTAAACACAGGCCAATGGAAACAGCTTTAGAAAAACCTCGCTGCTATATCTGTCTTACTCCAGGAGTCCTTGGAAACATATCAACGATTTCTACAAAGACCTCCAAGTTAAAGGGAAAAGTCAAATATCCTAAACGCGGCACAAAGCCAAAACCCTGGCGCGTGCAGTGGTCAATGCGAGATCTGCGGTGTTGTTTTCATGCCAAAGCTGCACACAAAGGAAATGACAACGTATTGACAGAATTTGTATTCCCCTCCTGAGAGGAATCTGTGAAGACCACAATTACCCAGCGGGGGTTTTGGTACATCTATAAGGATTCATATGACTGTAAATAAGGGTGACCTGCTCAATGCATATACAGCACACACACACACACACACGCTCAGCGTATCTCTTTGCTCCGTTGTTGTGGCGGAGAACTACAATTCAAACGACGCGCTTTATTAACAAATCAGCGCCGGATAAACGCTTCGGCAAGAAACAAGAGGCTCCGCTCGGTGTCCTCCAGGAGTGGACATTGTTATTGTTGCGGCACGGCGCAGAAACATGGAGGATAAGTGGAGCGGCGACCGAGTGAGTCCACAATGGCTCGGAGTGTTTCGCATTAACATATTGACAGTTGTTTTTCGCCAAGGCCGGTCCAAGAGAGAGTGACCCCACGGAGAGAAAGTGCCCTGCTGGAGGCACCTCGTGGGACACTGTAAATGGGACCTGAGAGAGAAAATTGAAACTGGTGCAGCATGGGGACGTGTGGATGGAATATCCAATGAGTGTTATGGACAATGCCGGAGAAGCTCCCGAGCCGTGACCAATCATGTCTCTTTTTTTTTTTTTTTTT
>CAESWR010001136.1:68498-86242 GCA_903171835.1 Mullus surmuletus | reverse complement strand
GCGCGGCGGCCATGATTTGAGTATTACTTTAGATGAAAAGAGCTGTGTGGAAACACTTTCATTAGCCCGGTGCTGTGACCCGGGGTCGGCCGCTGAATAAGTAACTCTCTATTAATGATTTCTACAGCAGAAAACCCCTGACCCCTGATCACTTTCAATCTCAGAAAGGGAGAGAAATGGGGCAGGGGGAGGGGTGAGACCTATTGGAGGGAGATTAAAAAAAACATGCTTTCTCTCTCTCTCTGGGTGTGTGTGTGTGTGGGAGGGTTATTATTTGTGGCGTGCTGTGAGGGCGAGCAAAGGGCCTGCTGGGACACTGACTCACGTATTCTGGTTTGAGTTTCTTGTCGCCGCCTCTAATGGCCGTCTTCTCCAGCTTGTCAATAATAGGGATGATCATCTCCTCGTCCTTCAGCCGCAGCTCCTCGTGGATGATCTCCATATCCCTCACGGGGTCCACCGTCCCCTCCACATGGGTGATATCCTCATCCTCGAACGCACCTGCAGCGCGGCGGTATAGAATTTTTCCATTACACAAACACGCGGTCCGGGCGACAGAATCAGCGCAGCAGAATCAATGGCATTGACTTTCTGATATCAAATGTGAAACAGTGATTTTCCCCCCCCCCCCCCCCCCCCCTCCCCTACACACAAACCCGCAGAAAAATCATTAGCTTTTTCAGAGAATGGGGGGGGAAATAAGCATGCACATGAAAAGGCACAGTGGGAGTCAAAAACAAATACAATAAAATATTCAGCAAAGGTTTTTCCATTTTCCTGCGAGTGTCAAAGCTGTAAGAAACCAGCTTTCAATGTCACCCAAAAATGGGAAACGTCGCGGCTGCAGGTGCAATGAAACAAGCTCGTCTGTCAGCCTGGAAGAAATAAGAGTGAATTATGCTGCTGTTTTTACTACGCGCGTGTGTAGGCTAAGCGTAAAACAGTAAGAATGAGCAAAAGTGTGTATTTAACGGAACAAAAAGAGTCAGTATTCATAAACAGATCATAAAGGAGCTGATGAGCTTCTATCAGCAGCAGCAGCTCTTCTTCAGACGCTCTCTGATCCTCTGGTGGGCGGGAAAGGAGGAGGGGTGGGAGGGGCAGGGAGGGGAGGGGGCGGGGCGTCATGTGTACACATCTGTCTCGTAAGAGTGACAGCCGTTGCTAACAGTGCGGGTGTTTGAAAGCCCATAAAATTCAACAAGTCCTTCAACACAAAGTTTGATCCGACTCTCAGATACGGAACATTCCCTTTGTGCTGCTTTCACTAAAGACGCTTCGGTTGGATTTGAGGACAAAAATCATGATTGCGTTGAGAGAAAGGATGTAGGAGAAACAGTTTGGGGTTCTCCTCGTCAGACTCGCACACCTTGACGACGCAATAAACACCTCCATCGGACCTGAACAGACTTGCACGCTTCACACAACAGCCTCCAACCCAGAAGTTATCCGGGGCAAAAATACGTTAGAGAGCCAGAAGAAGCAGAAGAAGAAGAAAGAACCATCGTTATGGACAGACAGTTCATGATCCATGGTTGAAGAACTAGAGGGAATTCTCACATAAACAAGGTGTATTGCCTCCCATTGTAGCGGAGTGACTCATAGGCTACGTTTACATTCCGCCGAATAAGCCTTTTCTAACCAGAATAGCAATAACCTGGTTGAATAACCGGAATATGCTCATATTCTGGTTTTTAAAAATCTGAATATTATCCATGGGTTCCTCCTTTTCTAGGGTGAATATGTGATGATGTCTCCTATCAGGATCTCACAATCAAAAGGAACATGGATTAGTGTTGTGCTCATGTTCTATTGTCAAGGAATCTTGGTCTTTGGAGTCCAGGAACTCCTTGTAAACACGGCCAAAGGCGAGAGCGACACCACGCCACACTTTTGGAGTGAGGAGGAAACCAATCACTTCATCAGTGTGATGAAAGACACAAACATCCTGGCGTTTGGAGACGCTAGAAAGTAGCGGGATAGACAGATCCACAAAAAGGGGAGTGGAAAGTTTGATTACAATGATCATGGAAACAGGAATAACCCTGTTTGCTCACACATGGAAATGGCTTATTCCCAATCTTTCACTAACCGGAATATGTACCTTAACCCGAAAAGTGACTGAATGGAAACAAAGTCATACATACGCCAATAGTCCAATCAAACGGCTATGATGCTCTACTTTTATTATGGCGTTATTGTATTGTTTCCTGCACAATAAAAGTCATATTGTATCGAACCACAGCGAGATGTCACCTTACGTTCAAATATCAGTAAGGGCGTTTTTTCCACTTGTACTTACACCCGTAATTTTGCTGTGTTTTTTTTTTTTTTAAACAACAATGCTTGAGCATTCATATTGTGGATCAGTGTAAACAGTTTGTTCGGGCTTGACATTAATGCAACACACTTCACATTTACGAGTTTTCATAAATCAGTCAACGGCACCCATTCATAATGGGAATGCCATTTCATTCAACGAGGAAGTGCACGTCAGGTGAGTTTAAATACTGCGGTGTTGAGGGACACAATGTTTGGAATGCGCTCGGTGGAGTCTTTAAATGCTACCAACAATCCATACCATAATCGTGTTGACACCTGAATCTGTGACAGACCGTTGACAGGTGAGGCCCGACCAGATACGAACGTCACCGACCTGCGCTTCCCATTGCAAAACTGTCACACCGTCTCCAAACAAGTTCTAACAGTGATGCATGCGAGAAATATTGATGATTCATTGCTGCTCGTGGCCACGGTGGGCCTCAGCATACCTCGCTGGGGTGCAGGCAGGAAGTTGCGCCCCATATAAAGTCATCAGTCACTAGAGGGTCTGCGGAGGATGAGTTTATGTTGTGTAAGCGGTACATCAGAGTCCTGGCTGTGGAGCGTCTCCAGGTTTTTAGCCAAACTAGCATGTCTTGTAGCTAATGTCATGTTGGTCCATTATAAACATCTCAAGCCCTGGATGGACGCCCATGAAGAGTCGCCCTACATTCATGGAGGTTTCACTGTTCTGAGGCTTTCTATAGGTTAAATGAAACAATAAAGCGGGGTATGCTGTAGGGCTAAATCGTGATTGACAGCCTCGCTTAGACAGCAGGCGTGTTCGGTGCAAGACAGGTAGAGTCAAGATTAGACACTCCTCTCCAGTTTCAAATCTCACGACTATATAAAGTTGTGCTGAAACCCCCCAAATTTGGATTTAAAAGGGGTGTCACTGTTGCTGCCTTCACTTTGGCACCATGTTGATGAAACCATTACATGAAAAATGTGGTGCTTTTTTTTGAGTTAAATACCTCAATTGAAGCGAAACAATAGTGAACTCTGACACAAATGTTAGTGTAGCACAGAGCCTGAGTTGGTGTGATGGAAGGCTAAGGCTAACCTACCCGCCGGCAATTAATTGATATCTCAGTGATAAATACTCAGCACTGATTTCTGAGTGTTTCAGAGGCAATCAGATGGAGAACACTGTAATTTGTATGATAGAAATGAGACGGTTGGTTCCATTTTCAGAAGCTAATGCTAACAGCGATTGCCTTGGAATGCCATTGAAATGTTCATAATCACGACCCAAACTCGCACATTTTCAAACAAAACATGAGTGGCGGTTTTCACATACTGTTAAAAGAATCACCATTTATTTCCAATACTATATGCACCGTTACAAATACAAGCGATTTCTTGTCATATAACAAGAACATCGAACAACATGTGATAATGACGGTGGACAGTGAGGGGCAAATTTCAAATACAAAATTCAAAATGCAAGTGCAATCATATAGCAAAGTTGTCTTTTTCTACTCTGCAAAACTGTATCTGCAAAAAATTTTACACGCATTTGGCAAGTGGCGAGTGCTAATTTTAAGCCCTGCTTATAGTCATTCATTTAAACATGGTATCTGTCCGTTTTGTACTGCACCTGACCTACCACGTCTGCTCGGAGCTTCTCCCCTGCTTAGAAAGCACCGCATCGGGTGCTGTAAGCTTCCAGAAATTAGCATCCGAGCATAGTTTCATGCAGCTTGCAAGTGTTTCTACGTGACATGGCACAAAATCCAATATCATTTCCCACATGCACCAGATCTAGTTGTTTGTAAGGGGGGGACAAGTACCTGATTTCTCATTACACTAAACAGGGCTTTTTATAATCCATCATCACTCATCAGTCTGCGCACACACCCCAAAAACCTCACACTACTGGTCTTATTACTCATGCAAGTCAACAGAAGCTGCAGACTTTTGTGCAAGCTGTCATCCTGTACGTTGTCCTCATGGTGAAATGAACTTATCCAATTACTCTTTGCCTAATCAGGCTGTTTTGGTTCCTCTCCTCTTGCAGAGGTACTCCACAGTATAAACAGTTCACTTACGCTACACAGAAAGGGGCTAATCAGTGGAATTATTGTTTTGCTGCTCCAATTTACCAGCTCCCTGTTCAGCGCTGATTGGAATGAAAATTTGCTATTGTGTCCGTATGAACTCGGCGAATATAATGCAATGTAATCATTTTGTTAGCTGCAAGAATATACATACATTAGAAACAATTAAGATGTACAGTTTTGATACACTGCTTCCCGTACAGTCTTAATACATAGAAATTAGTTTGAAAGGGGTTTCTGCGGCTAATAAATCATTCACGATTGATTGAAAGCATATATGGGGGGTCCGGAATACATAAAGAAGGAAGCTTGATTATTTCATGACATATTTTTGAAGTCGTAATCAACAGTCGGTGAGTATACGCAGATATTCATAAAGAATAAAATAACATTTAAAAAGCTGATAGTCAACAATTCAGCGGCTCACAAAGAGTCAGAGCAGCTGATCACTCACTATTTAGTCATCAGCTGACACTCTCCTCTGGCTACCACATATTCCAAAGTAATTTCCTTTAATTAATTTCGCCTAATTTAACATTCACATCTACTTTACGGCGTTTCCATTCAGCAGGGCTTAGAGCTGGGTGAGGTGGGGGTGTGTGGAGGGGGGCTGGGGGGCGGGGGTGGGTGGAGGGGGGGGCGACAAATGCATGAGGTGAAAGAGAAAAGAGAAATCTGAGGGGGCAATCTCTACAATTAGTCCCTTAACAACTGGGTTGGTGTAGGGTGTGGAGCTCTTACGAGGCTGCGGCGCCACACAAAGCCACACGCAAGACTGTAAAAACACACACACTGAAAAAAAAAATAAAAGAAAGAAAGAAAGGAAGCAGAAGAAAGAGGTTGGAAAGACCCAGTTTTCAGCAGTCAGGTCTGTGACAAGTTAAATTTTACAGCTTTATTTGGGTGCTGTATGTTTTTGAAGACACTATTAACAGGTGCTCCTTTATTGACGGGACAAAGGGATTAGTCTCCGGAGGGCGAGTGGTGTTCAATGGCCTGATTAGAGGCCCGGCTAAGCTGAGGGAAATTATGGACTTACAGTGGCGCTGCAAGCTGCTGCTGCCAGAGAGGACGAGGCGGCACAGAGCCGACTCTCACGTGGAGGTGAATGACGAAATAAAAACAGGAAATAAAAGAGCAAAGGCGTGGATTATTTGTAAGGATATTGACCTCGTCACACAGAGGTGTCAAAAGTATTCACATTCGTTGCTCGGGTGGAAGCAGAAACACAAGGGTTTAAAAAGACTTTATACAAGTTCAAGTGTCAACTTAAGCTTTTTAATCAAAACTACTTAAAGTATAAAAGTAAAAGTAATGTAAGGGGGGGGAAATGCAGCGCCACAGGGGTCTATACTCCCCAAAAACAAATTTTTCTAAAGGCCATAATGACTATAATGTTATATATATAATATATTGTACTGTCTGCTGTTTCCCTGCAGGAGAGTGATGTGAGTTGTGTCGTGTGCAGGTTCGGCTGAGTATCGTTGACAATTTTTCGATACCAGTACCGATACCAGTACCCTTAAAACGATACCCATTGAATACTTCATTTGATAATTTTGTTACTTCATTCAATATTAATCATGCAAATAGAAAGCGATCAGTTGTGCAAATGTCACCACTCCTCCCCATTCATAAGATTTTGACATAAATACATTTTGAAATTGCCCAAATTACGCTCGCAGTGATTGGCTGCCAGTAAAACCATAGAAACAGTCTTTTTTTATAGATCTGGGTACAAAAACAACCGATTACAGGTATCGTTTGAACAACGCAGTTTCCAGACTACTTGGTACTGGGTTGTTTCAGTCGATTCCTGAAAGGTATTAAGTACCAATGTGCAGGTGCTATTGATCGCCTACAAACCAGTACAAGTAAAAAACTTAAACTTAAAAACAGTAAAAAAAAATGAAATGTAACCAAAGAAAAGGGGGGAAAAAATACAATAACTTAAGCAACTCCATGAGCGAAAAAGTATAATCCTACCCCTTTAAAATGACTCCAGTGAAGTATAGCTACCCAAAATATCTACTTAAGTAAGGCAACAAAGTATTTCTACTTCGTTACTTGACGCCTCTGTCGTCATACAAGAGTTCACTGATTCTTTTTATTTTATTTTTTGCAGAAGTTTAACATCCGAAATCAACTCCCGCAAACTTCCGTCATTACTTTTTCTTTGTGTGCGAGGCGGCCGTCTGACTGCAGCGAAGATCAATACTGATTGAGCTGCCGGCTGCGATGCCGCTACCTGCATGGGAGGATACGTGGTCAACATAATTCAGTTAAATTACAGTATTCATAGACTTCCCAACTTCCTGCGCGTGTTTTCACATGCGAGACGGCTGAGAGCACATCTAAAGAACTTGCATTCCTCGCGCTGCTTTTAAAATGTTCATGCAAACTCGCTGCCGCAATTCTCCTGGTATTCAGAGCAGTAAAAGCTATTTTATGAGTCTGTCAGGGAAAGCACATTATGGATGTCTTCCCAGCATAAAAAAAACACTAGCAATGCACACAAGGGTATTTATGTTCATTCAGGAAATATCTTCTTGCCAGTCATTTTAGGATGCATGAAATTGACAGCAATTTGTAGTGCGCCACTTCTGTAACAGAGTTTGTGGCACATTCAGCGTTGTTTCTTTGCGTCTGCCAATTATGGCAAATACGCTGGCTACTAAAAAGCGGTTTGACACCAGAAAATGATGTGTTTGAGCCCTTCAGCGACACTCGTGTTTCCCACATGATCCCATCTTTCAGAGTAGATCGCGGCCAAATCACGGCGCTCAATGGTATGAATATCACCGTTATTTTGCAAAGATGCCTCCAATTCCCGCGCGATCCGACGTCGGCTGCAAAAACCCCCCCGAGCATTACAGGTGTGTTTGATATCACCGACAGCCGGAGGAAAAGATCACACGGCGGCGATCCGTGCTGTGAAGTTGAAAGAGAATAGAGCGCGGATTTCATGAACTCCAGACAAAAAAAAAAAAACAACAGTGTTAATTCCCTCATCGTTATCCCAACCTCTGACATCCCATTTATTTTGTTAAAGCACAGAGCAGGAGAGCGCGCTGATTGAAAGGAACCGTCATATGCGCCGCACTGTTGTCCCACATCATTCAGAGAACAAACCTTTTTAGATCCTTAACTACTATAGTGCTGCTGATTGCACAGGCACCAGCAATTTCCTAACCAACCGCCACCTGAACAATGATGTGTTCGGCTTTCAGGCCCTCCGGCCTTTCAAAGGAGAATCATTTCACAGTTTGGAACGAGATCTCCATAGCAACTCCTCTTTGAAGGGTTTAGAATCACCATCCAATAATTCTATGATCATCGGGCCTTGCCATTCCCAGTGGTTCTTTTCACAGCGGACAGGCAAGGGGGGCCTGAGGAGGAAGCAGGAAGATTCTACAGTCTATTTCAGGCAATTCATCTCGCAGCCCCATTAGAATTCAAAATATTGCGACCTTCAATCACCGAGCACGTTATCTGGAGCTGTGGCGATCTCCACTCGAGATGGGGAGGCATTTTGCTCTAATCATCCACGATGAGTGGAGGCTGACAAAAACTCTTCATTCTCGCTGAAGCAAAATGCTCATTTAAATGCTGTGACAGCACCTCAACACGGCCCCCAAAACACACAAAGGGAGGACGATCCCGCCGCGGCTGCACGCGCCGGTTCACCATTGTAGTGTTGGTTTAAAAATACATAAATACATCTAATACAGACGGCATTAAAAACATTTAACAAGCGAAAGCGTAGAGGTGGTCTTTTTTTTTTTTTCATCTTTTTTGATTGATTAACACTTTTAAATGTGAGAATAGAGGCTCATGAGGGGGACAGATTTAGATTGCAGGGTGTTTGTTTGTTGTGGATGTTTATGGGTCACTCTGCTATACGTGCAGGAGGAAAAAAAAGGGAATAAAAGGGCAGAGAAACACTGTGGTGCTGCAGCACAGATGTCACACATCGTCAAAATACCGTAGGTTAGTTAGATGCGTTATAAGCTGAGCACTTTGTTCTGTTCTTGTGTAACAACGCTTTATATTACGTGTTTTTCCACAGTTCTATACTTTGGAGCAAACAGGAATGATACCTCTTTATCATTCCGAGATTCATTCTGATGGAGTCAAAATCCAGCGAAATGAATCAAAGCTGAGACAAGAACAAATCATCGGTTTTAACCTCAAGGATGAGCCTTTTTTTTAACCCTCCGTCATTTCCTTATGCGGCCCTCGAACCTCACGCAAAGAACAAAAATGAATGGATCCGGAGCTATGGGACGCCGCCGCCGCCAGCGCCGCCGCCACCGTCCTCCGTGTCCTTCACGTCGGCATGAAGAGGAGAAGAAGTGTGTTCCAGTGTGACTTACAGTGAGTGAATATGTGACAAACGCCGCACTGATGGAAGCATTCACCAAAATTAAGCCTTTGGAAATTCCTTTTTTTTACATTTGACTTGAAATGCTTCTGCTTCGTCTCTGTATAGAAGCTCTATTTGAATCCATCGAGAGTATTACGCTTTTTAAATCCCTTTAGGGAAAAAAAAAAGCTGTCGGACTTTCTGGAAGCCATCGACCTGCGAATGCTTTTCTACAAAGATATAAACAGAAATCGTGTTTTGATTGATTGTCGGTATGAAAACAGCAACTGATTCAGCAGTTAAATTGCTGATGTGCTCGCTCATTGCCTGACGGTGTTTAGATAGTGACACACACACACACTCACACACACACACAGAGCGCGCTGGGCCGTGTTGGCTGTTTTGGATGCGCGTCAAGTTTGAGAATTTGTGAGTCGGTGAGTGATAAGGCAAAATTCCTGGAGAGCGGCCATTGCTGGCGTCAGTGGGGAGGCAGGCCGGCAATAAATCACCCGCGTCTGAATAGTCAATCCAGTTGCTTCTTAACGCCCGCGGCTAAACAATCAGCCGGCTTTGTTCGCCGCTGAAGTGCGGGCTGATGTCTGAGCGACACGCGGCTAAATAAATACAGTGTCCGAGCAGATCCGGAGGGGCGATAGCCAGCCAGGCTAATCAGCCACGCTTTATCATTAGATTTGGATATCCATCACACAGATGATTTATGGGGAAAACCCAAAAAAGACTTTTGCTCTTTGGGTTTTTATGGAGGCGAGACAATAAATCACTCTGGGAAAGAGAGGCACAATTATTGGCGGATAATGTTGCTCAGTGACATTTGTTTTTATCGCATTAGCCTCACCGGCGAGAGACGAAACACGGGTAAGAACCTGCGAGTGAGCTTATTCTGGGATGCCGGGGACAACTTTCCAGGTTGGTTTTTGGGTGTTTCATGTGGGCAAAAATTCTTAAAAAAATAAAATGAAATTTGATGGAATATGCTGGGTTTTTTAACAGTGAAATTGCAAGGAATTTACTATAATCAGCCCCTCCAGAAAAAAAAAGATTTTGTGAGCAAAAATTCTTAATTATGTGGCAACTTTTCTAAAAAATTAAATTAAATTAAATCAAATTAACTGATGGAATATGTATTGGTATTATGGCTCCAAAAAATCCAAAAGAAATGTTTTAAAATCCGCCACTCTGACGCATAATCCACAGCCTTGACAATCTTCTGGAGGGACTGATTATATATGCAATGATGATGGAAGCGCCGTCAGAAGCTTGAAAATTCTTGAATCTCGAAAAAGAAGGTGAACAATAAAAAACGCAGTAATTGGAAAAGTGCGTATCGTGCAAACGCTGGCGCTGAAGGCAGATGTCGTCTGAGTCAACAGACGTGAGTCAGACGCGTGAGAACCTCAGCGGCAGTGATTTCCCCTCCGCTCACAGGGACGCGGCCGCTGTTTTTGCTTAGTTAATGCGTTTAAACAGCTCCGAAGAATATCTAAAACGTATAAATCGCCGACTATTTCCCCCCCAAAACTTTGCAAACTGCGCCAGAGGAGACGCGTGGGGGAGATCTTTGGCTTAAACAGGACTTCAGGTGCCGAAAGCATGAACATCGCAGTCAGAAAAAGAACCCGCGCCAAAAATATCAGCCTCTTTCCAGCCGGCTGCCCGCAACCACAGCCAGTCCCTTTAGATTAACCGTGAGTATCTTAAGGCGAGACTCTCGCCGAGTGTCGTGCGACTGCAGATAAGTCTTCATTAGGAGCGAGCTGGAGGTTTCCTGTGGTGACTGGGGGGGGGAGGGGGGCGGGGGGGGCACCATGTGAGCATTCAAACATCTAATTGCTGGAAACCAAACATCTGGGAATAAGGCCAGGTGAGCTGGCAGAGTCGCTGGCGGGGAACAGAGGAGCAGATGAAGTAGAACATGTCTGTGTCTTGTCTCGGGCGGTGGGGATCCAGCGGCGTTCCAGTCACTGCAGAAGCACTGGGAGCGCCTCGCCTGCAAACCATTTTGTTATGCGAGCGAGCGGCGAGCAGCGGGCGTTCAGCAGAATCAGCTTTCAGGATGTCATCATGGGCCTTAATAGTTTTTGGAAGGTTTTGTTGAAAGTAAATCCAGTGTTTACACAGGCTTTTCGAGGCTATTAGAGGTTGAAATATATTCATAACACGCACGCGACTCCAGGAATCCAGCCGGAGGAAATCCAGTCCGACCGCTCGCCGGAGAGCCTTCCAGCGCCAGTGTGTAAAACTAGTTTGTTTGTTTCGCAGATTTCACAACTTTCTGCAATCAATGGCGGCAAAGACTCTTCGAAAATGAATGAAAAGTTGCGAGCGAGCGTGCGTGCCTGATTTCATCACTTCCTGTGCGGTGGCCCTGAGCAGCGTCTCTCTGAGGAGCCCTGTTCTCCGGCCCGCATCCTCAAAAACATACCAGCGCGGATATGAAAGAGTGGCATCCTCCGCAAACCATGTAATTAAGCGAATAAAAGCGGTGGCTTCGGCATTGCAGTCTGCATGACACCAGATAAATATAATTACAAAACGAAGCCAGCTATGTTTAATGGTTAACTTGTGAAACATACCACACGGTCTCTGAGGACTTCGCTTGCAAGAGGGGGGAACAATGGCACGCCGGAGCCGAGCGATGTAAACACACACACCAGAGGAGGCTTTTTCTCCACCATTTGATTTCCAACCGTGGGCCGATTGTCTTCTTTGTGCCAGTCACAAACAAAGAGTCTCGCTCGGCTTTTTTGTTTTTTGTTTTTTTGGGAAAAACCAAAATAAAATAAATCTCAGAAGTCGTTAATATGGTGAAGAAGTGGCGCAAAGAGCGAGGAAATCACAGGCCAGCGAACAGATGTAGGAGGGGGGGGGAAAAATGTCTAAAACTTCTCTCACAGGCGATTAATTGAAATCCGATGCAGTGATTTGATCCTGCTGAGTCGTTATGAGAGGATTCCTCGCCGCCAGAACACGTCCATGCAAACGGTGCAACGGGTTCTCCAACGCCGTTTATCGGCGCTTTCCGCATGCCAAAAACAAAAAGCCCCGCCTCTGATCCCTCCAGTGCGGAGCGTGGTTGGGTTTTTCGGTTTGAGCTGTAAAACTAACTCGGTCAGGGTTTGGAAAACACTGCGGTCCGGCGCGGCGAGATTACGTCTTCGTAAATGTCAGGGGACGTTGGTTGTTTTTGACGTGGGTTTCGTTTTAAGAGGACCGCCGCTGCCATGGGGAGATTAAACCAACTCCACTTATCAGGAAAGTTACAGAGCCAAAGTCGGCTTTATGACATCACACCGCTGGAACGCCATGTGGTGAAGTCAAAAGTATTCAAAGCAGAACTATGTAAGTTGTGTGACTGGATACCGAAGCTTTATGTGTTTTGCTGACGTCTGCATTCCAATTTATTCTAACAGCTTTCTTTTTGGATTAATTATAAAGATCCTCATTTTGATTATGTTAAAAATCAATACAGTGATTCTGAAGCTGGTACTTTAAGGAAAAGTAGGGGGAAAAGTTGTGTGATGTTGCTTTAAATGCAGGTTAAAGCACTAAATGTGTATCAATATGCATCTTTTTGAAACACTTGACAACTTGGAGGTGATTCCAAACGCACCCAAATCCTGCGTTTTGGCCAAAGGTTTGCAGAGATGTGCAGATTTTTGAAGCTTAAACTGAAACGACAAACTTGGGTTTCCACCACAGGGATTCCGAAGCTGTTATTTTAAGGACAAAGACTTGCGTCATGTTGCTTTAAGTGCAGTCCAATTTAAGTAAATACAAGCTAAAGCACTGAATGTGTATCAATGTGTGGCATAAAATGCCACTCCTTAAGTACCCCCCTTTAAAGCTACAGGAGGCAACTTCCTGTTTTAAATCTTTGATGATCTTAAACACATGACGAGTTTCCTCAAACTCTCAAACTTTTGCCAAAGGTTTGCAGAAATGCACAGATTTGTGAAGCTTAAACTCAAGCTGCTAACTTAAAAAACTTGGAGAACTAAAAACTTGGGTTACATGACAGGGATTCTAAAGCTGTTACTTTAAGGACAAAGAGTTGCATAATGTTGCTTTAATTGCAGTCCATGTAGCGTTAATGCAGGCTGGAGCCCGAAATGCGTATCAAGCTGTTACTTTAAGGATAAAGAGTTGCTTAATGTTGCTTTTGCTGCAGAAGCTAACTGGCTATTGTTGGATTTGAAGACTGGGAAGCATTGAGATGCTCATTATTGCCTTTATAAGAACTTTTTGGGAGAAGAATAGGAATAAATTGCCTCTTTTTGACAATGTTTAGAGAAAAAAAAAAAATGAGTAAAAGTTCTTGAAAACGAGCCGGCGGGCATTTATGTGTGCGAGGGGTCCACTCTGTAAATCATTACTCGCTGCTGCGGTGGGTGGTCTTCCAGTTCTCACAGGCGACATGGAGTCATCATGAAGAAAGGCTATTTAAAAACTGCAGTGGAACAGAAGTAATACACTTGTCAGGGGTGCGCAGAGACAATTTAAGAACAATATGTGGAAAATGGTCTTAATCTTAACCCTTTCTGCGCTGCTGCTCCGCCGGTGACTCTGTAATCAGAGCTCCTTTCACGCCGGGTGAAAGTCAATAGCAGAATCCAAAGAGTAAACAAATCTGGCTATTTTTGAGAAGCGCCCCGTGCATTCATCTCACCGCCTGTAATTTGACTTATTCTAGCATGTAACGCTTTAATTGCGTAAGACAAAGGGACGTCAGAGAGACACAGACGGCGACCTGCAAAGTCGTTGGGAGGCCGCCGGAGCGACGCCAGCAGAGGATCTGCCTGCTGATGTCATCACGTCCGCGCGTCCACGGCGACAAAAGAAAGGACAGCGAGGTGATCGAAGTCCCGTCAGACACGCAGAACCACTTTCATCAGCGCGATCGTCGGCACCGGCGCCCTTAAAGTAAAAGCATTATCATTATTCTTTTTTCTTCTCCCTGTGGCTCACTTTGTCTGGGTTGATGCGAAAGCGTCTGAGCTCTCCGTTTTAAATTTCAAATATGCAAGATATTACAGTTAATTTTCCCCAAAACACTGTCGAGCAGCAGGAGCGAACATTTCGTGGTTGGAAAAAGAACATCTCGTTAAGCGACGCACTGATGTAAATCACATTAAACATCAGAGAGACGCTTCCTGTTGTCGCTTATTTACCAGCTAAGCTCTGCGTTTGAACCTAATAAAATGTGGCATTAGTTATTGTCTAACAGCCAGACTCATCCTCAAAGTATCTTTTGATGTCGGGGGAGTTTTGCGTCTTTTACAGCGCGGCGATAAAAGTGAATGACAACGATGACTCATTGTGTTCTCACATGAATTACAAATAATTAAAAGCTATTTTCTTGTTTTAGGATGGAATTCTGTGGCATTTCTGTTCCACCGAGGAGCTTATGTGATCGGTTTGGTTTGTCTCATCAAACAAGGATTACGCAAAAAAAGGGGGGGGGGGCGGGGGGGAACAAATGAATTTTTTAACCAAAGTTGTGCTTGGAAATGGAAAGAACACACTGGATTTTGCACTTTTGAATCTTCGCAGAGGTGGTGAGACGGTGCAGCGTCTGACATTCTGCAGCCTCGGCGGAGGTTTGCGGACTCGGTTTCGGTCCTGTTTTGATTGTAATTGGAGAGAAAAGGCGCCGCAGAGAGACCGGGAGCTGCTGTTCGTCCACCGGCGGCGAACGTGACGGCGCTCCTCACAGGTCAACCTCGCGTAACCTCAGTGAGGAGCTGAGGTGAGGTCATGTGACGCCTGTTGCTGCCAGACGTCTGTGTTCAGACAGACAGAAGCCTCCTGTATGATTATAGTTAATATGCGCCACAACATGCTGCCGATGCTCGAGTCCAAACCCGGCGCCGAGACTTTCCCCTCCCATTTCTCTCCCATTCTCACACGGCGGAGCCTCCCGGATCGGAATGTGAGGTTTGGTCCGACTTCATTTGTGTTGATCTTGGCACTTGGCGCCTTCTGAAACCTGCTTCACGTGTCCAACCGTGGCTCAACATCACGTACGGGGGGTTTGACTTGGGTTCGGTGCGAGAGGGAAACGGGTGCGACTCACGCGTCATGTGGAAGATGCCGTCGCAGGCGCTGATGTGGGACAGGAAGGCGTTGCCCAGACCCTGGCCAGCGTGAGCCCCTTTGACCAGGCCGGCGATGTCCACCACGTTGAGGAACGCCGGAACTTTGCTGCAACAGAGACAAAGCAGCAGCGGTGAGCCTCCACAGATGCCATTGATATGGACGCACTCATCCCAATAACCCCTGCAATACCAGTGTTATTCCATATTTATATTCATTTTAATGGGAAACCCTGGATTTTGAAGCTTAAACTGAGACTGCTAACTATCTTAAACTGGGATTCTGAAGCTGTTACTTTAAGACTTGCGTATTGTTGCTTTAAGCACAGTCCAAGTGAAGTGAATGCAGGCTAAAGCACTGAATGTGTCTCACTTGGCGGCAGAAAATGTCTCATCTTAAATACTACACTTAAAGCTACAGTGGCTAACTTTCTGTTTTGAACCTCTTGATGATATTAAACACTTGGCAAGTTGGAGGTTGTTCCAAATTTCTTCAAACCCGGGATTTGAAACTCAAACTGAGGCTGCTAACTAGCTTAAACTGGGATTCTGAAGCTGTTACTTTGAGGAAAAAGACTTGCGTAATGTTGCTTTAAGTGCAGTCCAAGTTAACTAAATGCAGGCTGAATGTGCAGCAGAAATGTTGCTGCTTAAATACTACAGTTAAAGCTACAGTTTTGAATCTTTTGATGATCTTAAACATTTGACAAGTTGGAGGTGGTTCCAAATGTCCTCAAACCCTGGATTTGAAGCTCCAACTGCGGCTGCTAACTTAAAAAAAAGAGAGTTACGTCACAGGGATTCAGAAGCTGTTCATTTGAGAACAAGGAGTTGCGTAATGTTGCTTGCGTAGTGTAGCCCATGTAAAGTAAATGAATACAAAACTTAAATATAGCGCCAGTGTTACTCTATATTTTCTATTTATATTCAATACCCTCCACTTTCCACCCCCCCACCCCACCCCCCACCGTCCCTGACATAAATCATAACTGACAAAAGAAAAAAACTGAGCCAGCGACTATTTTCAGAGGTGGATTAATACTCATTTGGTGCGCTGGAATTCGCCGCAGGGGGGAAGAGTTTTCATAGGACAGAAAATAACCTGCGGCGGGCTGGCGGGCTGGTGGGCCGGCTGTTTGGCGGTGACGAAGGAACGCTTACGAACAGAGCGCCACCGCCGATCCAGCTTGGAAAGCCAATGGAGGAGTTGGCTGCATCGCTTTCACTTTTGGTTTACGGTCAGACGGATTGTGGACACTGTCATGAAGTAAATAAGGCTAGAATTCCATGTTTAAATGTATTAACCCTATAATAAGAAAATAGATATATTACAATATGACAAATGAATGGCGCGTTTTATCAGAGCGGCACATTATTTCCTGCACGTTGAATTCGTCCTCTGAGGTTAAGATTATGATTTTAATGCAAATAGTGATACAAGATCTCGCAACTGCCATGCTGAATCGCATTGCACATGTGTTTGCATGCATTTAATTGACGCTATCAAGAATATCGGGCAGAACCGTGTGCACACACACACACACACACACACATCCTAGATTCATTCCACTCTTTGAAAAACGCGCGGCGGCTGAAATGTACACGGCTATTCAACACGGCAATTCTCCGACAGTCCGAGAGAGAGATTTCTAGCCAGTAATTTGTCGGTATAGCCGAGCAAATCTGAATTCAATCTGCTTTAACAGCCTGTGCAGAATCTGGACGATAACCAAGTGTTGGAGGGTTCAAATGCCTCCGTTTTTTCTTTAACCCAAAAGGAGGAGAAGAAGAAGAAGAAGCTGGGAGTGGAGCGGCAATCATACATCACATACAGAGCCGCTGGCTACATGTCAACAACATTGTTCGGCGCTCCTCCACACCTATAGGCGGGCGAGCGTCGGGCCCCGCGGACCTGAAGTGTGAATAATGTGTGAGCGATGAGACCCCATACCTGGCCGGCTTGTGGAATTGGCAGAGGAAATCATAGCGTTCATCTGGAATGGGCACTCTGCTTTCATTTGGGTCAATGGTGCAGAAGGGGAAATTTTCAGCTGCGGCCTCGCTCTTTGTCAGCACGTTGAAAAAGGTCGACTTCCTGGAAATAAAAACAGCGGTGAGGTCAATCCATCTGAGCGTCGGCGCGGCGGCCTGATGGCTTGACAGTATAATGCATCCCCGAAAACACTTCTTATGCAAGATTTTTTTTCTTTCTTTACATTTATTTTGCCACGCGGAGAAAAAAAGAATGGATTTAATGTTTGAGCACTTAAATCTGAAATATTCGCTCCAATTACAAGGTCAGATAATCCCATAATGGATCAATTGTACGCCGAATCGAGGGGCAAATTACATTTCTGATAGATCTGGGCTATTGAACGGGATCAGCCCAACGCCGCCACATGTTGTGACCGCCGAGGGCTTTATTTTTACGTGGAGGGAGCGTCTCGAGTGTACTTCAAAATCTACAGACGACGGCGAGTGTCCAAGAGCAATAACGGCAGCGGTGGCGTTTAACTATAATCCAGGACTTTCCATCTTTATCCCCTCACTCGGTGCTTCACATTGAAATGATTGTTTACTAAGTCCTATAGATGTGAAATTGCTGGAGATTGCTCAAGTGCGTGCATTAATTCCTTATATATAGCCGGGTTGTTTCTGACACACTTGAAGGCTTTCCCCGGGTCACCTTGGCGAGGAGGGAGGGGGAGAAAAAAAGAGGAGAAACAATCCACATGTACCACTACAACCAAATGGCATGAGAATATAAATTGGAGCTTAGCAGAGCACTTACACCTTCTAAAATAAATGCAAAGTAGAGAGTAAACTGCTGGTCATTAAGAGGAAAGTGATGTCTGGTGAGCAGGTGGGAGGGGGAAAGGA
>CAESWR010001135.1:199035-209493 GCA_903171835.1 Mullus surmuletus | reverse complement strand
TCTAAAACAGCCGACGTCAGGCCCGGTGGGCGGGGCTTCGTGATCTGACAGAAAGGAAGGTGAGTGAGGGATAAAGATGGCGGCACTTCATCCCTCATCAGCAACGGTTTGATTTTTCCACTTGAAAACGGCGGGAAAACAGTGAAAATGAGGTGACAGTTACCCAGAATGCAACAGGAGCTGTTACAAACAAAGCAATAAGACTATTTTTACACAGATTTTGTACACAAATTCTGTGTCTTCTTCCTGTCTAAGAACTATTTTGACACAAATGCTTCTTTTCCGCCTCTTGTTCCACGGCACATTTTCAAACATCAGCATTGATTATCGATTATCTACAAGCTAAACGTTGGAATTTTCACACAGGTTTTGGCGACGGCCCACCTTGCAGTTTTTCCACCAGTACTTGTTCTTGAGTTTGGCGGCGCTGCTCTCGAACTGCGAGGCTCCGGCCTGCAGGGCGTCGGCCCGGTCGTCCAGCTCCGACAGCTTCTGGTCCCTCTCCAGGACTTTGTCCACGTTGACGCGCATGATGTCCACCACCTGCAGGGGACGACACGGACGCCATCAGGGGGGGTTTCGTCACCGATGGTCCACAGGAACCCGCGGCGGGCTGGTGGTCCTCACCTCGTCCACCTGCGCCTGCGTCTGCTGCAGTCGCCTGTTGCTGGTCAGGTTGGGGGCCGGAGCTGAGGGGCCACCCTCGCCGTCTGCGCCCCCGGGACCCCCTGCGGCGCCTGCGTCTGATGTCGACCTGTTGGGTGAGGAAGTCAATCAGTGTGTGTGTGTGTCTGAGCGGTTTTGTGGTTTTGACTGATTTTTCTCTTTCTAACGGTGTATTGGCGAGAATCTGGCGATACGATGCATGTCCCGATACAGGGGCGGCGATACGATATATTGCGATATATTGGGATATATTGCGATATATTGGGATATATTGCGATATATTGGGATACTACAAGCAAGGGGAAATATTGCGATTTTCCCCCCAAAACCTGAGGCTTCGCAAGATCTTTTTTGTCTAGTGAGAGGAGAGGAGAGGAAGGAGAGGGAAAGACTAATGGCTGAGTCTGCTGACAACTAGCATTTGGAGGCTGATGAAATGTAAGAGACAAAATATCGATAGAGTGGTTCCATAAAAGCGATACTGTATTCCGATGAGGAATATATATTTTATATATAATAGAATAATATTTTGGTGTATGAATATTTTCTTACACCCCTCTTCAGTTATTCTTTGCTTATGATGTCAGAATGTCTCAGAATTTGCATCAAAAAGTGTGATCAGGAAAAATGCATCACAAAGGCAAAGGCAGAAACCTTTATGTTTTGATATGATATTTACCGTTTTGATATGATAGTAACAATAATGTATCACTGATATTTAATACATGTTTTTATTATTATTATTATTATTATTATTAGTAGTAGTAGTAGTAGTAGTATTTATTTAGTTATTTAATAATAAATAATTATGATACACAAACAATACGGTTCAATACAATCTAAAGGGCAGACTGGTGATGATTGAACAGTTGAACCTTAAAAGTAAGATTTAAACAAACTAATGAGAGAGAAAAAAAATCCTAATTCAACAAGTTTCCTTTGGAGTTTTTCCCAAACAAAGTGTGTTTTCTCTCACTGTCGTCACGAAATCAGATTGCAAAATCAACCTGTGGCAGCAACGCTGCTAAAACTACAAAAACATCAACATCGGCGCGTGCAGACACAGCAGGTGGATTGCTTTGCTCACACACACACACACACACGCAAAATGGAGAAAGATTAGCGCAGCGGCGGCCCGGACAGAGATAAACACACACGCAATAACCTCCCCTCCCCCACAATAACTAAATAAATAAATAAATAAACATCTTTTTAAAATCCCCTTACGTGTTTGTGTGTGTGTGTGTGTGTGAATTCCCTGTATTTCTTTGTTCTATTTGAAGGTTTGGCTGCGCGCTGCCGAGGGGAGTGGGATGAAACGGAAGGCTCTGATGGAGGAAAGTGCAAAGTGCCGCTCGCAGTATTGATGGATAGTTTTGTAGGTGAGTCAGCCGGTGAGTCACGCTGATATTTCTGCAGAGTCAAAGCGCCGCCGCGGCCCACAAATTCCCACACAAGTTTTCATCAGATAGAAATGGAGTCAAAAGCAGCTGCCGGATTTCCGAGGAGGTGAAAATGAGGTTTTAGGGTTTTTTTTTTAAAGGCAAAGGGGAACACGGCCCCCGATTGCAGCGTTCACTTGGAAATGACACAAAAAGTAAGCGGCTGTCAATCAACTTTGTCTCCACGGCGAGCAGAGAGAGAAGTTAAAATGTGGAGTAAAGGAAAAAAGAGGGAAAGAATGAAATAGGATGGCGTACTCACATCTCAGCGGCAGGATGGCGGAGATAATCTGAGAGAGATGAAAAGAGAGAGGGAGAGGAGAGGGAGGGAGGGAGAGAGAGAGGGAGGGAGGGAGGGGGAGGGAGAGACAGAAAGAGAGAGAGAGAGAGAGAGAGCCCAGCTGAGTATTAAAGAGAGAATTACTTCAGTCTCATTTATTCATTTTTAACCCCGTTAATACAAAACGCCCCTAATATACACACACAATTAACATACATTTATAGTGAAGTACGCTCATAATGATATTTGTCAAAGTCATATTTCCTTATTTGATGAGTAAATTGTTTGTTCACTAAAGACTTGAAGAAATATTTGACAATATAAAGTAGAATTTGCACAACACATGTCGCATGGGGGCGCTTTGTTTGACTGCCGTCTCTGTAATTACGGGCGTCTCGTTCTCGTCTCATTTGTCCCCGTTCGGCACCCGTAGATCAAATCAAGATGGCGGCGCTTCGGCGGCAAACGATTGACCCCGTCTCTCACGGTGTGAAAAAGTAAGTAATTCACAAATTTTAAGCTCGCAATCTTTGTCGCACACAGAAACAAGCGCAAACTACAGTTAAAAGTGTGTGAAATCAGTCGGCTGAGCCGTGCGGCGCCACGATGACGTCATCAGAACGCACCTTCTCACGCAGGTGCGCCAATCACCGCCGCCGCTTGGCTTTGATCAGCTGGGAGGTGTTTTGTGAGTATAACTTTCTTATTGTTAGTTCTTGGGAAGTTTGTTTGAATATTATGTGACGAAAGTTGATGTTAAACAGTGTAAACTACGATTGTTTGTTGTTCACAATTAGGCGCCATTTTTGTCCCGTTTTCTTAAATCAGCGTCTCAGTGAGGCGGTTTATTTATTTTATTTTTTTTTCTAATTCTATCAAGACTTTAATTTCATGATTTCCCTTATTGTTCTTTCGTCAAAAAGTAAAAAAAAAAAATAAAAAAAATAAAAAAAAAAAAGAGGACAGTGTAGTGCGCGTTTGTAGCCGATGTATCCGGCGTTTCAACTCGTAACTCGACTTCAAAATAAAAGCACCGGCACAAAATCGTCCCGGAAGTGGTGTTATCATGTGGGCAAATTTTGATAACAATAATTTTATTTGTAAGCGTCTTAAAACACTTTACAGGCAGACAACAAAATCCAAGATAATAAACTAATTAATAAGAACAATAAAAACTGATAAACACAATAAAACCACAACAAAATTTCTTTGTGGGACGAGATTTAAGTTTTAAATATTACATTTAATTTGTGCTTTAAACTCTTGATTCTTGTGTCTGCATGTGTGTGTGTGTGTGTGTGTTGTTTGATTTTCTGACGCCGCAGTGTTTAAAGTGCTGAACTCGCTGGCTTGTTTTCCCTCAGCAGCTCTTTTCTCTCTTCTCTTCTTCTGCAGCCTCCGTCTTTGTTCCCCTCCATTGATTTGATTTGCTGTGAAAATGTCTGTTTTCTGCCGCTTGGTGACGTCACACAAGGTAAAAAGATGTTAGACTGGAAGCTTTAGGATGTGTTTTAAATCTGAAAAGTGATGAGATGTTCAGTGGCTTCAACTAGAAGTTCAACGCTGTTCGAGGTTTAGTTTAAAAGCTTAAATGTGGGAAAATGTCCACTGAAAGACTATTTATGCTTTTAAAAAAAATAAACCTTTTGATTATCATTTTGCACTTTATATTTAATTGGCTGCAATTTTTTTTTAAAAAGCTGTAGTTTTCATGATTTTTATGTTTACAACAAAAAGGATTCACTTTGCGCTCATGTTGGCGCCACCAAAGATGGAATTAGTGTTTAAGGTGTATTTGTTTTTGTCTGAAACTCTAAAGAAAATCTGTATTTGCATGTAAACGCTTCAGCGAAATAAGAAACAGATCCAGCATGAGCTCTTTCAAGTACTTTATTCTGTGCGTCTTTCATCAAACATACAACTCTGCACAAAAATAAGTCAAAGACCTCATGAGGGCGTCGAGCCTCACTCGTCTCCATGGCGTCTGTAAGTCATTTTCATCGCTCTCACACCGGCTGTTTCTCTGCTGTTTTCTCTTCTCGGCAGATGTTATTTACACGTTGAGATTATAGAGCTCGGCAGTTCCGTTGAAGCGGCGCGTTTTTTACGCTTTGAGGTGAGTGACTTCTGGCTATTTTGCTTGTCGTTATTGTACACTTGCAGCGTTGGTTCTCAACATTAAAGGAACATTTCTCTCCTTTTTTGAGTCCTTTTCTTGATTCAGCGTCGGTCTGAACACACGAAAAGATGGCAACTTTGTACAGATGTTTAGCTACTAAAAGATTTTTTTTTTTTTTAGGGCTCAAGAGGGGGAATGTTCCTTTAATGGGTCGGTTTTCAGTCGTGAAACATGGCAGGTTACCTAAGAAGCAGACATTCACTTTAAGATGTGTGTGTGTGTTTGAACCGTGACAAATCCAATTGTTTGTGATCAATCGGAGCCTCCACCAACATGGCTTCATTCCCGCTCATATGTACAATAAATAGGTAAATAAATCAATCAATCCCGTCCACAGCAGATGAGTTTGCTTTGGAGGCGTGTTTGCTCTGAAAACATCGACTCTAAATGAGAACAGATACAAACCATCTGAGCTGGATTTACAGCAGCAGCCGCGCTATTTACAACACGTACACTATTTACACGCTGTACACGCTCGGGGAGATTCCTTTGCTAAAATAGTTTTTTTACCCCTTTTTTGTCAAAATAAAAAACCGCAAAATAGAATTTTTCCGCTGAGTCCAAAAATCGAAGGCGGTTCCGTTCACACGCGATGCGAGAAACAGACTGCGCGGGATTTTTAGTAAACTGATAAATGTGGCACCTTTTTCTGATTGAGAGGGAAATCTTTCATAATAATAATAATTTAAAAAAAAATGTTTACAAAAAAATTCTGCTGGTCGACTTTTGTGCCAATTAAATCCCACCCATGTTGGAAGCTGTAATATTGTCCGTCGCGATAAAAAAGCAAAATAAACATCAGGAAATTAGTGAAATAACCCAAAACATTGTTTGAAAAAAACAAAAAATTTAAATTAAATTAAAAAATGTCAAAAGAAAATAAGAAAAATACACTCAAACTGTATAAATTGTCAAATAACTTATTGCACCTTCAGATGGAAACTAATGGGAAAATTTCACAAATTGTGCCGTAGAAATAAAAGTATGCCAAGAAAAGGCGTCATTTTCATCAAGTGTTTACTTTTTTTTTTAAGGCAGTTTAGGTTTTCAGAGTTTTAGAAATGGTCAGTTTGTATTTGAAGGACCTTTAAACTGTTGCTGATAGATGATAAAACATGGAGAGCGTTAAAGCATCCTGTGCAGTGGCAGTCAATGTGCAAACTTGTTTTTTTCTGTGCGTTATAGCGCCTCCCTGCAGCGGGGAGGAGTTACTGCAAGGAATAACGTTTTCATTGAAGCACGGAGGGAGAAAAGTGGCATTTTGCTGTAATTGTTTGTAGCACGTTTTGGCCACACGAGGGCAGCAGTGACAATAAAAATAGTTACTGTTCTTCCCTGGTCGAGCTCAGAACTTCTCCGCGCTCACTAAACTCTAAAACAAGACATTTATTTTGAAAATCACTGCAAGTTTCCCTTCATTGTGGCGAGCACGCTGCGAACTTTGTCCGCGGTAAGAATGAACCAATCGTGAGCTTTTCGCGCCCGCTGGTTTCCACCAAGTTTCTACGTTGATTATTTCTACGTCTCAGCCTCCTGCTAACGAGCTAGGACGCGTGATTGGCGTCTGTCAGGGTTTCCTCCAGCTCAGAGGCGGGATGGCGGCGTTGGCGCCGCAGCAAGAGTCGCCGTCGGCGGCGTCGGAGGGCAGAGCCGGCTTCCTCCGCTCCTTCTCCTCGCCGTCTGAGTCGTCCACCGTCAGCGGGGCCAGCATGGACGACTTCCTGTGGGGACACGGGGGGTTTGGTTTGGTAAGTGTGAGTGTGTGTGTGTGTGTGTTACCTGTCCCCGCTCTGAGTGATGAGCCTCCTGCAGGTCTCCATCTGCACGTCCAGTCCTCTCTTCATGGAGCACATCTCCATGTACTCGTGCAGGTGACGATTCATGTCGCTCTTGGCGGTGGCCAGTTCCAGCTGTGCTCACACACACACACACATCAGTGAGTGAGTGTGCGTGTGTTTGATTCTATTCTATTCTGATAATAAAAAGCGAGGTGTCGTCACCTCGATCTGGCCGATGGTGTCCTGATATTCTTTCTCTCTGGTCTTGAACAAAGACTCGGTGTCTTTGATCACCTTCTCGATGGATTCTTCCTGCTGCTGCTGCTGCTGCAGCTGCACAACACACACACACACACACAGGTCAAAGAAATTTGTTTTAGTAAACATGTTAAATAAAACCAAATTCTGAAGGTCGCATACAGAAAATTGTTAGTTTAGTTTCCTGAGGGAATTCTCTGAAAGGATCGATAAAGTTTTCTCTAATTCAAATATTGTTACTTCAAATATTTTAATGTTGATATTAATCCAAACTTGAATTTAAATTATGTATTAATAAAAATTAAAAACATTTTTAATTGTTTATTTAAAAAAAAAAAGGTGAAGTTAACTCCACAATAACCTTGTTAGCTTGTTAGCTTAGCGAGCTCACGTGGTTAAAAACAGCTTGACGGTGGCAGTGACGTCACCAAGCAGGTCGTCACGCTGCTGAAGCTGCTTTTCATAACTGAGTGAAAACAGCTCCACAAAGTGTGTGTGTGTGTGTACCTCTCCCTGTGCGTCCACCTCCAGTGTGTATCCAGGAAAGTCCTCCCACAGCAGCAGCGTCTCCTCCGTCTCCTCCCAGGCCAAACTGTCGCAGTCGTCCTCAAACTCGCACTCGCGCCTGCGGGCCAGAGGAGGCGCCGTCAGTGCCGGCTTTCACCACAAACACATGAAATACACAAGAAAAAAGTTTTTTCTTAAAAACTCCACCCACATCTGGTTGAGCATCCTCTGCATCTGCTCGTTGATCTGATTGGCCGACACGCTGCAGGACTCCTCCTCCTTGGCTCCGCCCCCTTCGCCCTCAGACATGCTCTGCTCGTCGCCGTCCTTCGCCGACTGGCCGCTCGGTTTGCGGGCGCGGCGGGTCAGAGTGGAAGGGGGCGTGGCCACCTGGGAGGGGGGGGGGGGGACTGCGTAAGAAGCGCCGAGCGTGCATGTGTGTGTGTGTGTGTGTGTGTGCGCGTCCTCCACCTGGAACATGTTGATCATGTCCTCGCAGTTCCTCTGCTGGGCGACATCACACAGGCGGGCGGTGATGTCGATGCGGCGGCAGATGTCCATGTCCACCTTCATGGCCTTCTCCTGGATCTTGGTGTCCAGGTCCGACAGGTTCTGGTGGAAGAGACACCGCATTGATTGATTGATTGATTGATTGACTGATTGATTTTGGTGGACAGTCTCCGACCGGCAGACATACGTTGCTGACGAGGCCTTTGAAGAGAACCAGCTCGGCCTTCAGCTGCTTCACCCGCAGGGCCAGCTCGTCCTGACACACCTCGCTCTCCTGCAGCTCCTGCACACACACACACACACACAAATAAAGACATTTCATCATCAATCATCAAAATAATATGTATATATGTATAGGTTCTTGAAAAGTATTAGGTCTGATATCTCAATTTTGGGGAAATTCAGACCCTTAAAAACTGTTACCACCACTTTATGAGGTCTTACGTTTTTGAAGGCATTTTTCTGAATTAGCATCAAAAGAGTTTGAGTCCAAAAAAACATTGGAAAAGTGTGTGAGTTTATAAAAAAACTAAGATGAACAAAATTTGACTATTTAGGGTGTGTTTGTGAATAGTCTCTGAAAGCGGCAGAGCAAACACGGGCGGCAAATTCAGAATGATGTGAATTCTCTTGTATAACAGCAGTCTATAGTCTATTGTAAAAAAAGTAAAAAATATATCCAGAAGGTCCTGAAAAGGTCTTGAAACTAACCTCAAGATACCTGTAGATACCAACGATGATTATATGAGGATAGAACAGTTCTTTAAATATATTCAGAGCTAGTTTTATTGATATCAAACATGATACGGATGTGTACGGAAGAGCATTAGGGCCACGGAGTAATACATTTATTCTAAATCTCTGAGAAAAAGTCGAAATTTTCGAGAAAAAAGTCGAAAGTTTTGAGAAAAAAAGTCAAAATTTTCGAGAAAAAAGTCGAAAGTTTTGAGAAAAAAAGTCAAAATTTTCGAGAAAAAAGTCAAAATTTTCGAGAAAAGTAGGAGGCTAAATCAGTCGGACATAGACAATGTAATAGCCTTCGTTCCGCAGCCATGGCTCCTGGTCCAGTCGAACCACCAAGCGGAATGCGTCTGTCTCTCTCAGCCATTGACATCTAATGGCCGCCAGTGAATGTCACTGCCGTGGAGGGCTGCATTCTACAGATTTCTGCCTTTTTTTCTCAAAATTTTTGACTTTTTTCTCGAAACTTTCGACTTTTTAAAATTTTGACTTTTTTCTCGAAAAATTTCCGACTTTTTTCCCGAAAAATTTTTGACTTTTTTTCTCGAAAATTTTGACTTTTTTTTTCGAAAATGTTGACTTTTTTTTCAGAGATTGAGAATAAATATATTACTCAGTGGCCATAATGCTCTTCAGTACTATGCCAGGACACGAAGTCTGTCAGCTCCAGCTCTTAATGACCTGGTTCTTCCTGGTAGCCTTCATTTCTGACTTTTTTCTCGAAAATTTCGACTTTTTAAAATTTCGACTTTTTTTCTCGAAAATTTTGATTTTTTTTCTCAGAGATTTAGAATAAATATATTACTCCGTGGCCCTAATACTCTTCCATAGATGTGTGTGTGTGTGTGTGTGTTCATACCTCCTCCAGCTCAGCCACCTTCTCCTGCAGATCCACCCTGGCCGTGTACTCCTCCTCCCATCTGAGGAAACCAAACATACACACACACACTCATGAGCAGCAGCGCAACGTTTGTCAAAAGATGCTAAATTTGAAGCGCCTCGAAACTTTCTTCCCTCACGCGAACGTTAAAAGTTACGTCTAAAAATGGTGTTTTAGCAGCTTTCAGCAATCGCCAAGTACTCAAACATCTCAGGAAATATTCTTTTTTTTTTTTGCAATTAGCTTTAAATGACCTTTACTTTATAGCATTTTAGTGCATGTTTGTGTGGTTTGGATGAAGGTGAAGGAGCTCAAACTGACGGAAAAGAGAAATATTTTTTGTTTTTAAAGGGAAACTAACAGACTCAGCTGGAGCAGGAAGTCACGTTCACGAGTGACTGTCAGAGCAGAAGCAGAGCCGGGTGGAGATGATGGAAGTGATGATGTGTGTGTGTGTTGGCGCTCGTGTCTGCAGAAAGATTCTCCTCTCATTCTCTGCGCGATCAGCGTTTATCAGCGGCTGCAGCGGCGCTTCGCCCAGATATGAGCCAAACTGCGTAGATGCAGCTGGTTGCTAAGGTGACGTCATGGACTTTTCTCACACACACACACACACATACATGATGCTGCAAAGTGTGTGTTCACCGTGGCAGCAACACACACACACACGCTTTAGAGCACAAAGATGTTCTGAGGAGGAAATAAAAGGCTGCTGTTATTCTCTTCCGTCCGGCATATTTTTCAAAATAAAAGTCGTGTAAATGTGGGATTTCTGCAAATGGCTGCTGAAAAACACACTGATTTATTGACCGTTTGGTAGAAGTCGACAAATGCAAAATAAAAAAAACAAAGTGTTTTCTTCACTTAATAAAAATTTGAAAAACACATTGTTTGGTTTGATTTTGGATGATTACAGCTCATGGAAGCCATCCGTGGAAGATCCACAATCCAAATATTAGATTGACAATCAAATAAAGAGATGAATAAAAATGTGGAATAAACTAAAGGACATTGTTTCAGAGGAAGGAAGTTTTTATAATAGAAAACCTTGAGCAGCCGACGTCCCGCCCTGCTGCCTCCGACCCCCCGAGGAGAAAGAAATTAAAAGTTCTACATCGTCACTGATGAAGCGCAGCTGTTGGTGCCCGTACACACACACACACACACACACACACACACACACACACACACACACACACACACACACACACACACAC
>CAESWR010001135.1:130687-147074 GCA_903171835.1 Mullus surmuletus | reverse complement strand
TCCCATCCTCCCCTCCCCTCTTCTCGGCCCCCCTGCTAATCTACTGTTCTGCAAGCTTCATATATATCCAGAGTCACAGATAACAGGCTGTAATAAGCTTATCTTATCCACAGCTGAAGCTTTTGTACAAGTCCCTGTTTCCACTGAAAGCACCGTGTGAAGGCGCGGCCAAGTATTTCTGTACCTTAAGCAGAAATTTTCTGGCACAATGTGAATTTTTTTTTTTTTTGCTCGTCTCTATACAGCCCAGAGGACACAGACAACTTCCTGTTAAAAGCAATAGAGGTCTGGAGAAATTGTCTTTTAGAACCCGTGGGACTTTGCAGCACATAGCCTTTAACAAATGAGAGGTGCTCTGTGTAAAGGGGAACAAACGCCCAAAGTGCTCTTACACACCAGCAGGTCACTGGTAATACAGAACCTCTTTTCATAATTTCCGATTCAGGAATTCACATGCGGTGTGTAAGAGACTCGACACTATTATTAGCTGCCTAGGATGATGAGTAGAGATGGAATAGTTGTGTTTGCACAATAGTGATTTATCAACTTCATTCTCATGAAGGGGTTTTTGGTGTGATTTTGCAAGCTGGTAGAGTATTATGCTTCTTAGAAATGAATGGAATATCACACACATTTCCTCCCATTATTATTGCAGAGTAGGCAACTTTGCATGCTAGTTTGACAACAGCTGCCCTCTGCTAGGGAGCCTTGTTGACGGAGCACTGAGACTGATCCAACAGTAAAGCTAATGATCTGTATTGTCACAGCAATGAAGATGTCCACAAAATTGCTTTTGTAGAAATCATTGAGGAACTTATGGAGATTCTTCAATTAGAAACTCTGCAGGAACCTGCTATGGGGGTCTGAAGATTCTGCTTGCTTGAGGAACCCGCTGAAGCTTTCTAAAACTTACTTCTTCAAGGAACTCCTCGGATTTATCCAATGTTGTTCCCAATTTTTAAAAGCCCAACTATCCGTGCGACTATAAACCCCAACGGCTTGCATCCGTCTGGTTTGAATTACGATGAAATCCCACAACACTGCTGCAATAATCATTTAGATTTCTCCAGACCTCCGTGGTTATGCACATTAGTGTGAGTAAGTTTTGAACTGACAAACCTGTGAGGTTTTTTTCACTTCCGTATAATTACATCTTGGGAACACGCGGTGAATAGAGGTGAAATATACGAGTGAGAACGCTGGAAACGCTGCAAATCATGTGTTATTAAGACAGCATGGTTGCTGTTCAGCCTCCAAAATGTGATTAATGTAAGTGTAACTCAGCGATACAGCACATCGATCACAAAACCCACCAGACTTCCCATGTTTTTCCACTGGAATTACTCACTGGAA
The DNA here is from genome assembly GCA_903171835.1 of Mullus surmuletus. Lineage (NCBI taxonomy): Eukaryota > Metazoa > Chordata > Actinopteri > Syngnathiformes > Mullidae > Mullus > Mullus surmuletus. The sequence continues at coordinate 145,721 of CAESWR010001135.1, read as the reverse complement.
CGACCTCATTAAGATCTCAGCTTGTCCGCGTGTCTGCGAGTGTGTTCATTAGTTTACTGGTTGGCTCACAGCGAGCTCTGGCGCCAGGAAGTACAGCAGCAACCATGCAATCCTCGCCTGTTTGATCCCACAGCACTGATTGCACTCGTTTTTTTAGGGCAATATTTGAAAATTAAGTATAAATGGTAACTTGCGATAGCAAATACCGAATCAAGTGGGTAAACTACCTCCATTCCTTTGAGGAGAACGGCACTTTTCTACACTCATATGCAAAAACATACAGATAAAACACACAATAAGGAAAGTTTTAAATATATTATGATGTCATGACTTAATCTATTCATGATAGTCTGATGGCCTGTGTGTGTGGAAGTAATGGAAAAATGTAAACATGTGTACATACATCTGACCCTGTGATTCGATGTGTAAAACGATGCAATTTTTTGTGGCTTCCTGTTGCTATCACATGACACAGAGGTGCACGGGTGGGTTTGAGATGCATTAGCAGTCCGACAATACAACGAGTCATGTCGGGGTCAACAGAATGGCTCTGGAGCAAACAGGAGGGCAAAGAGAGAGGGAGAGATGGGCCGCGACTGCTAAACGCCGGCCGTTTCCACGCTGGAGAAACGCCCTTGAACAAATCAAGCAACACATTTCCTGTGAATAGAAGCAGCAGGAGAGAAAATCTCATTACGATACAAGCGCTTCCTGCCAAAATTGTACGAATAAGTTAATCTCCCAACTGCGGCTCCAACTATTTAATTATTCAATATTCAATCAGTCAGTGACTGCTCTATATTGTCCAGTTTGCCCCCCCCCNNATCAATGAGCCATTCAAGCCTTTTACAAGATGTTCAGATAATCAACCGCTCTTCAGTCTTTTCTTCTGAACATTTCTTGATACGGTTGGCCTTCAATTTCCTTACTTGCATTTCACATATTGCATTTTTCCCCCTCCTGCTCTCTATCTTTAACTCCTCCTTTCTCTGGTACTCTACGTCTGTTTGTATGCCCCTCCCCTCTTCCCCTTTCTCCTCCTCCTTCCTAGTTGTCCATGGAGGACACGACGTCCATCTTGCCCCGGCTCAAGGGGAAGCCCAACAACTCGTATGGGATCGGTGCCCTGGCTAAGTCCTCTCTGTCAGGTGTGTCAGGTGTGTGTCTGTGCTGCTCGGTGGTAAAAAAAAAAAAGCCCCCATGTTGCCTCCACACGCTCCGCAGAAGCTCCGCGATGAAGCTGATGTTGAGTATTTGCAGGGACTAAACTTTTGGTCTCCCTGCCACATAAAAGATGCTTCTTGGTTTCTTCTGTTTTTTTTCGGTGTGTGTGTCATTTTTGGATGTTTTTTTGGTGTCAGAGTGGTGCTCGAGCCAAGTGAAACATTTACTGAGACGGAGAAAAATTTACAAACAGCATTAATATTGATTGTAATTTTAGACTGAAAGGCTAACTAATGTTTAAGAGTGGAGGGTTTTTTTTCCACAGGCTGGCAAGGTGTGGTAATGGGAGCGGCTCGCCTCGAAGGGTTTCTGCCAGTGAAAATAGCAACAAATCCCGCTATGGGGGCAGGTTATAGCAGATAAATGGGTCACTCACAGGTCTTACACACAAGACTGGGGTCTGAAACTCTGCTGGGACTCATTATGCTGTTGACTTCTACCATTTTAGACCCCCTGCACTCACAGAGGCGACAAAATGAGCTCAACTGGGGAAAGGCAACATCAGAAAACACACGGTTGAGGTCACGACTTATAATGTCACAACCATGTTAAGGAAAGCGTTTCTGGCAGAAAGCTTTGGAGGCAGACTTCTCCCACATCAGAGTCACGCTAATTGTGTCTAACTTAAACACCATTTCACACTTTTACCTGGTTTCTGAGCCACTAACGGACCTAAAGAATCATCCGATATGCGTGGAAACACAAGAATTATCTTTTAACGTCTTCTTTTGCGAGAAGTTAGAAAATAACAAAATAGTTTGAACTCAACAGACAGCTTCATCCCGGAACATGAGGGGGAGGAGGAGGAGCTTGGAACCAACATGGCCGCCCCTGTGGGTGCCCCTTTCCTCTATTTCACTTCCCCCGCTCTCTTCTCTTCCATTGATATCAACAACAGACGTCAATGACAGCCATTTTTTTCTGCTGAGTCATTGACGGAAATCCAATCAGATCTTTGATTTCAAAGAAGTAAGCGCGAGGACTTACTTTGACGACTCTACCGAAGCATCTCCACAGGTGTGTTGGGAAATGTAGTGTACCTGTACCGTGTTATTTGCTGGTGCTGGTGGTCTTTGTGACGTAGTGACTCTTCTCTGTGCAGTGTTGGCGCCTCGTTCGTGCTAGCTTCTTCTTTGTGCTCCGTGCTTTGTTTGCGCCAAACAAAAAGTTAAATAAGTGTTGTTGTTTTTTTCCCCCCCTTGTTGTTATAAATAAATCAGCGGGTTTGACTTTACAGTGTGTAACTTCATTTATTTGCTTTCTTTGGCCTTGAATAGCCAAGAACCCCAACACGCTCACTCACATGCCATCGCCACTCTTTCCATTCCCATTTCCATCTGTGATTGGACTCTGCAGGGAAGCTCGGATATTCAAATGAGATTGGCCGTGTGTGTCTACGGCCAAAAACTGTTTCTATTTTTAACTCGGCCCTGTAATTTGCCCTCCAGGCCAGAGGAGCAATTTCCGAAGCTCAGGCTCTTGTTTTCTTTTTTCACCCCGCCCCCTTCTTCATGCCTGTTTGATTTTAATTTAATTTTTTATCGATCCGTCTCTCTGCCGGTGTTTGACTCACTGAATGCGTCCCCCGTTTGAATCCCGTATTTGCATCTTAATTGCACAGAGGGCCGGTCTCATCCCTCTGTTTACACCTAAGGATTGCTCTCCTCTGCCGCTCTTAGCCTCTGTAACACGTTTTTAATTACGTAAAAGTCTAATGGATCTCATTTATTCTGTTTACCCGGAGATGAGCAACGGCGATTGATTATTAATGCGAGTTTGTCAGCGTTTTTTTTTTTTGTCTGTCATCCTCGTCCTTTTCTGTTCATTTGTTGTCATGTTTAATGAGTCCCCATAGTTCACTACCGCCACTTGACATCGTGCCTATCGACTCATAACCATCAATCACATGTAATTAAGCAGGTTATTAGCCAAGTCTGCATCGTAACGTCCAAAATTATTCTATTTGATTTCATATAAATGTGCAACTATATTTTATTATTTGTCATGATTTATTTGATCCCAGAGAGGGTATGTGGCCCAGAAAGCATACATTTCAGTAAAACATTATTTATTTTGCACAGCTAATCTACCCCATTTGAGGTACAAAAAATAGATACGGGGAGTAATTTGTGCTCAGCAGTCTCGATCTCACAACTGTGATCGTGCATTTGGCGAGTTCATGTATTTTTACTCGCCATTAATGCAGTGTAAATACATTCATACCAACACATTTGCCACCCAAATGACTCCCAAACCACATTTTCATACATTTAACAGTTTCCCAACAATCCCTCTCACAGTCATTCTACTTCCCTGGAGCCTCATTCAGAGGTGGCGCCAATCATTCAGGCCAAAGGTTTTGACAGTGTTTGTGTGTGTGTCTGGTGTGTATTCTGTGTGTGTGTGTGTGTGTGTGTGCATGTGTGCCGCCTCCTCCTCACATACCTGCTGTAGGTGTGACTCGCTCCATGAAAGACAAGGTGACCAAGCCCACCGCCATGGCCCAGGGCCGCGTCGCCCACATGATCGAGTGGCAGAGCTGGGGGAAGCCCTCGGCGGGGCCGATGGGGGGCGCCGGCCACACCAACCTGCAGCGGGAGAAAGAGAGGAGGATGGAGAACGACGCGTACAGCGACTTGAGCGACGGCGAGAAGGAGGCGCGATTCGCAGCAGGTGAGTCAACACCTGGGTGCTGCCAATCGACCAACGCAGGGATTATTGATCGTTGACTTGGCTGTGGGGGGTGGGTGCCCTTTGAATGTTAATGCGCCAGTTAAGTGTCAAACCGGCCCTGTTCGATGGATATAAAACAAGTACTATCATGAAAAAAAGAAATGCATAAACTATAATGGTAATAGAGATCACTTGAGAGTAAAAATACACAGAAAAATATCCTCCAGTTTAGAGGGTGTCTCAAAAAAATATAAAATAGAAAAGGTAGGAGTGTCCCGATATAACTTTGCCACTTACAATACGATACCAATATTGCAGCCTTGAGTATTGGCAGAAACCGATATTTATCCGATACAATCTAGCACGAATCATACATACTTTTTATGACTTATTTTGTAGTATGGAATGTTAGAAAAGGTTTGATCAAGTGATATTACTCAAACAGAGAATAATCATAGCGATGAGAAAAACGGACCCATTTATTATTAACCGATGGCTTACGTACATTTTAACCTTAAACATAAGAATATTCTACATAGAAGTGCTGGAGCGGAGTCTGGAATGGACTGCTTGTATCGGAGATTTTAGACGCAGGCCGATATAATCCGATACTCTTTTTTTGCTGATATCAGACCAACAAAAGGCGTGTAAATATTATTTGATGGGATTCTGGAATTATTAAATTTACATTCCTTCCTTCCCCTCACCAGGTATCATGCAGCAGTTCGCCATCTCCGAAGCAACTCTGTTTGGCTGGAACTCGATGGACGGGGAGAGCATGGGAGCCGGCTCCAACCAGGGCAGCGTGGCTCACCTCAGCGAGGTCAACCAGGAGAGCATCACCAGCAGAGGTATGAGACACTTCCTGCTGGTACGACTCAGGCGTGTTTGTTTGTCTGTCAGCAGCTGGAAAAGTGAACCTTCATTGTCCTTATAAAAGATGTCGAACAAAGCCTCTGTTCTCTGTAAGAAAAGGAAAACATTTAAAAGGGCACACTTAAAAACACCTTTAAGAGACTCAGAAGCATCAGTAGAAGAGCAACCAGGTTCCGCTTTGAAGAGTCATAACAGAGGGGAGAAAAAGGAGGAGGAGGAAAATTCAGAAAGGTTGCTGGCAGAGTTAATAGCTGGTGCAATGTAGAAAAGCGCCAAACACTCTCCTGCTAAAGGACGTTTAGAGGGCAGATGCACAGCTGCAGCACGTCTCCTTCACTCAAACATCCAAACAAGCCTTTTCCTTCCTGAAATATCAGTGAGTCTCTGGGTGAGCCAGTGCACCGCTGATCTGAGGTGAGATGCGGGAATGAACTGCAGTGAAATGTTTAGAGGATTTCACTTCACACTTTGTTGAATAAAACAAAGAAAAAAACACTTTCTTTTTTGGGTGGGGGGGCAAACTCGTATCCTGATTTGTGGTCGGGCCCGAGGTGATGAGCAGTCTGTTCGCTTTAGTTACACACAGGATGAAAACGCTGGGAGAAGGGGAGCGTTTTTGCGGAAACCCTGTCTGACCTCACAGGGACCCTGATGCTTGTTCAAAAAATAAAAACAATTATGCTTCTTTTTTTTCCTCCTCCTGTTTTTGGGGGGTTAGTTAAATGCTGCACTGGCTTCCATTTGTTTAGTTCTCACTTGTGTTAAGCAAAGCGGAGCGCTGCCGGAACCCTGAGGGACCCTGTAGGTTAGCGCAAGGACTTCATTAATAATGCCATATGGGCTATGCTTTCCCTCATGCAACACGCACGCACACACACACACACACAACAGCAACAATTAAAAACCTATTTAATATCAGAGGTTGTACTGAGGGGATGTTTCTCCTCCACAGCTCAGTTCTCCAATGACACGGCTGAAGACGGGCTAATCATGCTGCTATTAGAGTTATTACACAGTATTTATCCTGGAGGGGGCGGGGCTTCACAGGGACACTGAAACTGTACCAAATCTACCTCAAATCCTGAAAAAAACGAGTGTTTACTTTTGACACAGCATAAATATTTGCTCACCTTGTTGACAATGTGTGTTTCCTCTCCACATACACACACACAGACCAGGTGCTCCACCACTCCTCTGCAGATGTTTGGCCTCACACCTACGTCTCGCAGGGCCTGTACTGCCTGTCGTCCTCGGACGCCTGGGAGCCAATCACCAGCCAGCCCTCGGGCGTGGCCTCGCCCGCCGCAGGCTCCTACATCATGGCTGCTGGTGAGTGACAAGACACCCTCAAAATCTTTGCTTTGGATGTCGCCAATAATCCGCCATAATGGTTTCTGTCAACCCAAAGGAGGCGATATTTTGGAAAATGGACGGGGCCAATCAACAGGTAGCTCCAGCTTGGGTCCACCAGAAGCAGCTCTCCATTCAGCGAAAAGTGTGTGGGAGGGGTTTATGCAGAAGAGCTTTCCAGATGTTACTCATTACCTCGGCATGATCTGATTATGTGATTGAAAACCAAATACTGTGAATCCAGTTAGGTAGAAGCAACAGTATTCCAAGAAGTAATCCAAGATTTACGAAGGGATAAATGCCATGTTACAATTACAAGAAGACAAATGACTTATTTGACTTACAAATGACCAGCAAATAAGCGAGGCAATGAGTGTGCCGTGGGTTTTTTCAGGTGGCAGCAGTGGGGCAGGGGGAACCCCCGGCGAGGGCTTTGAGGGGACGGTGGGCGGCTTCATCCAGCAGCACCACACTCAGCTCAGCCTGCAGCAGCAGAACCAGCTCCAGCAGCTCCAGCAGCTCCACCACTACCAGCAGCAGCAGCTCCTGCAGTACCAACAGCAGCAGCAGGTACATGGCATTGTTTCCCAACATTCACCCGTTTGTCCATATTAGATTAGGATGCACCTGCTATAGGGATGCAAAATATGATCCAATATAGTTAAGTCAACTATTTGACTACAGTCGTAGGTTGCTCGGTTTCATTCTGAACAAGAGGCCACAACCAGGTTTGTTGAAGAGTCTTGCTGAGTCACTGTGGGCAGCAAAGACATAATGAAACACCTGATGATGGCAGTAATGAAAGGGCATGATTTGACAATGTCTTCTGTAATTGATATGAAAAATCTTTACCCATATAAATATACATGGAGAGAATCACAAGCGAGAACTGAGAGACAAACTACATGATCATACATGACATATACAAGTAAAAAAAGCATAAATCATGGTGAAAAATCCCCAAAACGGACTTGAATCATGGTACATGATGCCCTCAGGCATGTGTTTGCCAAACGTGGTTGTGCAAGAGTGTAATTTGCAGCACCTCCGGACGTGTCGGCAGTGCAAATGACCAACATGGTGCTCGCACAGACAGAATTTACATGCGTCTCAGGTGATCAGATCAAAAGCAGCCTCCACTTTTCAAATGACAGGCTTCATTTCCTGCGCGTCTCTCATTGATGTCAGCCACCGACACTCGTCTGTCGGGAACTTTTTCTGCAAATGAAGTGAGTCATGATGAACTGTGACACCCAAAGACTTTTTTTCGGCTTGGCTGGCTGCTCTTGCATTGGCTCATCTCAGAGCTCATTAAATAAGCAAGGTTTATGAAATAATAAGTGGAAAAGGTCAGAGACTGTGTCTTAGAAAAGGTGTAGCGATCCGAGACCGCCAGTGAAATGAGGTTGTTAGCTTTACAGTGCTTTTCCCCGTGTGAAGGAGACGATTGAATATATTACATTACACTCATAACTAAACCCTTTCAATCACTCAGTCAATTTTCGGAGCATCAGTAAACGTTTCCCAACTGCTCCCTGCAGCGCTATACCCGCCGCGCAACCAACGAATAAAAAGTCGTAAATGTGGCTGAAAATAACAGCAAAAGTAGCCTCCTCCTACACACGCCAACTGGTAAATAGGTGCACCTTTGTTTTAGGACAATCAAGATTTTCAGTGAATGTGTTGCTATGCAGAGCAGCTAAAAATGCCAAGACATTTTCAAGGAAGAGGGAGGAGAACTATGTAGTTATAAATGGACAAAAGTTGAGTTTTAAAGTGGGAGAAATGGTACCAAATGAAATGGTGAATCATCAGTTGTGAAGCAAGCTGTTTTTTTCACTGTCTCTAATGTAAATTTTACGTACATATTAGGTCTAAATACAAACCTAACAGAATCAGTTTGTTTCAGGTTTCTTTGGTGCAGGACCAAACCACAGTAGATCTCTGCATTGTTGCTACTTTATAAATCATCCAGAGCTCTCAGGAGCTCTGTGATTGCCCTGCACTCCTCCCCCAGAGTCAAAACAAAACACAAACAGTGGAGCACACACCAAGGAATGCCCTCAAACTTCTGGTTCTTTTAAATCAAACCTTCAACCTTCATTGCCAACTTTTGATGAATCATGCTTGTATCCATCTTGTAAAGTTTTCAAATATCATGTTCGATTCAATCTTTTTCTTCTAAAATATCTTTTAAGTTGCCCTCTGTAAACTGCCTTCATTTGTTAATGTACTACACACATTTTAGATCAAGGTAATGTAGCATAGTACTACCATAACTCAGTCTTTTGGGGCGCTAAAATGACCATTAAAACTAAACTCTGAGGCTGTAAAACTTGACTTAGTGGAGGGCTCATTTACATCGCTGCACTATCTGGATGCCCTTAAGAAATTAACAAGTGTATGCGCAGTTTATTTCCCTGCAGTTCGCCCCTCCCTTATGCATCATTGTTGCTAAATGTCAAATCTTGTACAAAGGATTGCCTCTGTGCTGAAAGATGCCTTTCCCCTGCCCTCTCTGTGACTGCAGTCTCTGGAGCACAGGATACACAGTGCCTCCCATTCCCTTCAAGCCACGCCCAACAGCACCATCCACAGCCTTGGCCCTCCCACCCACCCGCGACTAGCCGACCTGTGGGGGGCGGCGCAGGTCGAAGCGCACCAGGTAAGCTCTCTGCTACTGAATCCAAATGGTGGGATTATAAAACTGGGCAGAGTAGGCGGCGGTCTAATGTATTCTGACAGAGGAGATATGAATGTGTGCAAAGGGGGCGCGGGGGGTGTATGAGTGTGTGTGCAGTCACACAGGGCAGACTGTCAGCTGCAGATGAGTCAGATGTCAGAAGCATGACAGCATTCCTTAATACTGTCAAGCTAATGCAAAAAGTTACCTTCTTTGATCCCATCTCTAAGGCATGTCTTTAAAGGGATAGTACCGACCACATTTGGATTTACCCATGAAACTAATAAGGGGGATGTCTATTTTTGGATGAACCACTTTTTTTCCCCCCCAATTATAGCAAAACTGCAATTTGAATAATAATCCGGCTAGGAACATCCTCCATTCGCAATTTTTCCAGCACTTGACATTGACCTCTGCTAATATTTTTACTTTGTGTTCTTGATGTGGCTTTTGTTTATATCAGCAGGGGTATTTAACACATCTGTAGTGCAGTGAATGATGGGAAAAACTGCCAGAGAAGTCAGTAAGGTAGGAGGACAGATTGGAAGTCTGCATGGAGCACTCACTGAAGCCTGCATGGCTGCCTGTGGCGGATGCCAATCGGTTCTGACAACAGACGTCCATGAGTCTGCCTGGTCTTCAGAGTAGCATGTTTATAACTCGAGACGTTTGGATTCAGCATCTGTATCTGTTCTAAATGCCTAAGTGTGTGTCTTCTTTCTATGATGTCCGAAACAGGCGAACCCAGCAGAGGTTGGATCGCACTTCCTCCCTCCCATTCTTTCTCTGTCCTCTGTGCCCGTTTTTTTTCTCTCTCTGTCGTCTGTTATAGTTTTTGTTTGTTTGTTTGTTTTTAAATGATGCGCAAAGGTGCTGAGAGCGAGGAAGGATTTCCAGTAATTAAAATGCAACCGTTCACAGGTGGAGATAGTTGGGCAGCTGAGCGGACAGATGGCCGAAATGGTCGGAGGAGTGGTGGAGACGGTTGGGGAAGAGCCAGAGCCAGACTCTGAAGGCATCCCTGAGCAGCACGAAGAGGAAGAAGAGCTGACGAAGGTGTGTTGGCTTGATAAGATACAGCTCAATCTTCATGAATCACAAAGAGACCCATCTTCGCTCTGACTGATACATACAGTATGTGCTTTGACCAGCTCGCACATTATACAGTGCAATTGACAAATCTGAAACCATGTGAAAACATGCGAATCAAGCCTTGGTTTGTTGGGAAAGGTTTGTAAGAGTTTAGGCAATATTAAGGATAATGGATTAAAAATTCTAGCTCAGCCCCTAATTAGCTTTACTTGTGACTGTCCAACAAACTGGATGTCCCACCCCAACACTGCATTTCCTGTTATTACAGGTAGAAGAGGTGACATTAACCTTGGAGCCGGAGCCGTGCTCTTTGAAGGAGGACGTAACTTCAACCAGAGGTTCAAGCCCGGGACTGCCAGCACAGACGGTCGAATCCAGGCTGGGGAGGATACCGTTCGACGTCACGCCCTGCATTGTCCAATCACTGGAAGAGAAGGACGAGGAGCCAGAGGGAGGATCTATCGTTGTCATTGCAACCAACTGAGCCATGGGGTTGAGAACAAACACTTAAAAAACAAATAAACAAAAAAACAAAACAGAAAACAAATGCTCCATTAATCAATCAAGCTATTATCCCAACCCCTTCCCCCTTTGCAGATGGAATCGTGGGATGTAATAAACTAAATGCCAAGAACTTCTACCTACTGTGGGAAATTTGGAATATTGTGAGTGACTAAGAGTAAATGAAATCCACGGACACCAGAGAAACTTGAATTCAGAGACTGCTGATACAAGTTCTGTGAGGATGGACAAAATCAATAAATATTTGGACCAAGTGGACCAAAGAATCAAGACTGAGAAGCCAAGGAGTGGACATTGGGCAAAAAAATAAGGACATGGAAGAGGTATCAGGGGGCCTAGTTACAAAATAAAGAAAAGAGAAAATAAAAAGTGCAATACAACAAACATTGACACAATCATGTCGGTCAGAGTATCTGCAATTAATTCAGTGTTTGTTTCAAGATGGCAGGCCTTGGAGGGGGTCACATCAAACAAAAAAAAAAGAAAAACTATGCAGGCACACACAGCTGCTTGACGTAACCCTGTAGTTGATTTGACTGACAGCCTGTAAATTGAACCCAATGGGTCATTGACGCCTCTTGAAGCAAACATTTATTACTTGCAAACACTAAATCAAGACTCAACCAAAAGACAGTGCATGCTTTTTAACAGTGACCTAGCCCTCACAGTATAACACCGTATACAAAGTAATAATATATCAAATTGCTTTTTATAATAAAAGAAAAAAAATCCCTATAAAATGATATGTATTTGTATGAATGTAAGACTGTATGTATGTATAGTATGTGTGTAAGTTTGTATGAATGTAGCTTTGTGTGTAAAATATATATATTCTGGGAAAACCCATTCTTCTTGGTGCTGTTGTTTCATCAGGCTTTGCTGCGGCAATTATCTTTGCTTCTGTACTTCTGTAACACAAAGCTCTGACTTGTGATAGATTGTGGAATTGCCAAAGGAGTTTCACTTGGATCACACAAGGAGACAATTTTGTTTAGTGATTGTTTGGCATTTGGTGCACAGATGCCTTTAACCCACAAACAGCCCATTATCATTGGTAGGAAATGTCAAACTTTTAAAAGGTCTAAAGGTCTTTTAGGCGTCTAGACAGATAAAAGTTAAGTTCTTTCACAAGGAGATATTGCAATGACTTACGTGTGCCTTATGCTCTCGAACCCAACTGCAATATTAACAGATTTATCATTTCCTTGACACTCTGAGAAGCAACTACCTTACAGCTTGGACTCAGTGATAGTGACTCATAACAGAAATTGAGGCTATCATTCCCACTTTGTTCATGCATTTCTTCAACTTGTGCTGATGGGATAAAAACTCCAATATGGACGCCATGGCAGAAGGCAAAACACCTACAGCAAATGGACTTTGACAATGGGGAGTACGAAAAGAAAGGTCTGTCCCTGCTTGAACCAGTGCCATGGTACACTCACTCACCAGGTCTTCAAAAACACAAAAACTGTAGAAATAAAATATCATATTTGGTCAGTAGACAAACGGGCAGAGGCAGACATTGAGTTTCCATGATTTGCAGGAATGGCTAATACCAAACATGATAGATGTTATCAAGTTAGAAAATACACCAAACAAGGGGGTCTGATTTACTGCTGAATTAACCCTCCTCCTCTCTGTTTTGGGCAACTGATACAGGATCCAAAAGTGGAAGAATGTCATTTTCTGTTTATAAATTATGTTTTTGTGTTGGGCTTTAGTGCATTTTGTTGTTTTTCACACAAACCCATGCCTCTAAAATACCAGCACAATCCAATTTAACAAATAAAGACAAACATAATGGCTGGAGACCTTGAACGAAATGAGAATTAGTCACCTCTAATGAATGCAGGAAGCAGAGACGTGGCTCATTTGCGCTCCAAACGAGGAGGAGCGATAAATGAGACTCGAGAAACCAGAGTGAGGATTCTCGTCACGACAGCGCGGATAAGAAATCAAAAGGTGCAGGACAGCAGCATGTTTTCCCGTGCTCACCTGTGAGTCGCCTGTAGAAACATAAAAAATGAATCAAGCTTTTTCCGTGGCACATTTTCAACATCATCTGCTCTGAAAGCCTCCAGCCACACACGCCGAAGAGGATGATTCACTCTTACAGTGACCATGACCCGAGATGCTCCTGATTGCAGTGATAATCATCTGTCCTGTTTGTCTTCTCGTAGCCTGCGAATCATTTAAACATCCAAGCGCACAAAACAAGATTAGATCACATCCCAGGATCCCGTATAAAAGGGTCTGAAACACAACAGACTCTAAAATCTACCGCCAGCTCCCTTTGAATGAAAGAGGCACTTAATTTCACATTTCTATGCCAGTAAAATGTTTGATTTCAGTCAAGTTGAAAGCACAATGCTGATCTTTCGCACTCAAATTACCTCTGTTGAATTGATGCCAGCCAGCTAATGGAAGCTTCGTTCCAAATGGTTAAAGGACTTCCATTTCCAGATGAGATGTCCTTAAGTGACACCTATTACAAATTGACATTCTAAAAAGCAATCCCAGTAACAAGCAACAGGTAGATGTGAAAATGCAGAAACGCTGTCAAAATAAAGTTTAATTAAAAGTGACAAGCAGTGCAACGTTTTTGTGATGTGTTTCGTGATTAATTGCTATTTTTGGGTGGGCAAGCAGCATTTGGACCAAACTGTCTACAGCATCTGCTTGGTTTAACTCGCATGGTTCCCTGGGGGCAAATGCTGCAAGTGAGTGACCAAAATATACTTACCGTCCTCATAGCGGGTCGAGGGTTTTTATCCTGTGAAATATCCGATATTGGGTCAGTGTATGCTTGCACCATCTTAAAGTTGAAATTCTAACTCAAATGTCCAGGTATAAATGCATACATTTTCATGAATGTTGGTTTTTGACTATCTACCAAACTACCCACTAACTACTACCTACCTAGCTACCTACCAGTGTACCTAGATACCTAGCAAATCTTCCCATGTACCTACGTACCATAAAATGGGCTACAAATTCCTACCCATGTTTGAACCTCAATCAGAGGTAAGAAAGTTACCATCACCTCTTGACATTCGTTACGTTTGGTTGAAAAAAGTATCCATGTATACTTACTTTACTTATGATCACATTGCCGAAAGGAGGGGATGGATGTGGGGATGTGGCACGATTTGCTGACTTTGCTTCAGAGGTAGTAGTTCATGTCCATCTAGCTTCATAAATACGCAGTGTTTAGTCATGCAAGTCACCATCAGGGCAAACAAACCAAACAACATGTCACTAAAACTTTATTTAGCCCTATTTCACAGTTTTATAAATTTGTAAATAACATTTGCTCTACTAAAAGAGGAATAAATACATTAGCAACAACCACAGACAAGAAATTAACAGATCTGTACAGACCCTCCTTTAAGAAATAGACACACACACACACAATTTAAGTCACACAGACAAAGAAAATCGCTTTGTAACATCTGAAGGCTTAAAGACTTTCAAGGTGGCACCTGAGAAACTGAGTTCAGGAGGGAACAAAGAGATAAGAACAGCGTAAGAGGACATGAGTGACAACATGAAAACGAGGAAAAAAGGATAGTTCAACAACGTGGATCAGCATAATTAGCCCCGACAAAGGGGATTTCCATGTGCCTTCTGGCAAGATTACACCAAAGAAGACTAATGTCGACAAAATGCGGAAATGGATAGAGGGAGAACCTCGCTAGCTTTTAATCACCGATATAAATGTAGGTCTGCACAGATGGTCATCTTTCTTTTTAGACCAAGACTTTTTATGGATAGAGGCTAAACCAGTTTAATCAGACAGTTACAAGCTGTGCATCTGTGTCGGTTTTCATTCATTGTTTCATCAAACGTGACCTAATCTCTCTCCAGGTGTCTTTGGAAACACAGTCATCTACCGACTGTATATATAAAAAATATGAATTGAAGTAGATCCATCCAGTACATCCCAATACTTCAACAAGTATTTGTATTTCTGATGTACCCATCACGGCCACAATCAAACAATCAAAACAACACTTTGCTTCAGGGGAGCCTCACAAGAGCCTTTTTATAATCATTGTGACGGGTCAATACCAAACATCAGTTGTGTTAATGAGGTCACCCATTAAGTTAATTAATGCATTCATTTGCAAATATCTCTGTCAACATACATCATCCTCCTTGAACATACAGGTGCTGCATGAAAGGAGGTCAGCTGCCATTCACTGATGTGAACATCATTCATCATATTTGTCACCATCAGCACTTTTCTGGGGATGATGGGTAACTTCTGTTTGATATCAGTGACAGCGATTTTGTCATAAAAAAAAAGTGCTGAGTCAAAAGGCATTTGTAATTATTTTGTAAGACAGGGAAGCGTCGCCGTGAATAGAAAGAAAAAAAAGAAAAGAAAATCTCTGCCATCTCTGCAGTGGGGTTTGGCTGTTGTCAGACGCCTTTAGCTGCACCATCTATCAACTTAACCGTGATGAGATGAGCTCTGAGGCTGCATCCACAAGGTCAGCCGACTGTTTGGAGGTCGTTTGGGGGCTTTGGCCAATCTTCCACAGTGGACTGAGCAGCTCCATTAGTCTACTGTTACACAGATGGTCCGCTGCCAGTTAAAAAAAAAAA
>CAESWR010001135.1:105621-119368 GCA_903171835.1 Mullus surmuletus | reverse complement strand
GGGGGGGGCTAGTTAAGGAGGACAACGTGACGACGGCTGACAACTCGACAAGCCGGAGAGGTTGACGGGACGAGAGAAGTTGGGAGGAAACAGAGAGCGGGGGGGTGGGGGGGGGGTTCTTCACCGCCGCTGACAGGCTGAGGACACAGGAAGTTGACGGTTAAGGAGGAGACAGACGGGGTGTGTGTGTGTGTGTGTGTGTGTGTGTGTGTGTGTGTGTGTGTGTGTGTGTGTGTGTGTGTGTCGAGGGGTGGACAGCTATGACAGTGAGGCTGTGAACATTGTCAGGCGGGATTTAATGTAGCGTTGTAGCATTGAAAGGGTTCCCTCTGCGCTCGCTTTGGAGCAGGAGCGCGGCAGGCACCATGTTATCGTCATGGATACCACGTTATTTATTTATTTGACGTCCAAAATCCATAAAAAAGGCTCCTGGGGGATCAGTTCCAGATGTTCAGGTCAGATATAGCAATGTGATGGGGGAGGTGAGGGGTTAATATACTACTATATTTAGATTTTCATTTATTATATCATTATAGTCATTGCTATCATTTCATTCCTTAAGGGTACTTTTGGATGTTTTTGACCATTTAGAGGGATCAAAATTTCTAAAAAATATTTGATATTTGATATGCATCTTTCAGGTTGAAGCTGTTTAATGAGACAGACTCATTTAAAGTTGGCAAACCTGACTTTTGGAAGGAGATGCTTTTTGTCCCCGGGAACTAATAAGAACTATTAAAAAAATCTGTCACTGTAGAAAAAATAAGAATGCCTCAAATTCAATGTTGCTGCCAATCATTGACCCATCCGAGGCGCTAATAAAAATATGAATCAAATCCTTCTTGAATTGTATTTTATGGAAATTATTTGAGTTTTTGTATTTTTTTCAATTAAAATACTGTGGAGTTATGTAAACAAACAGGCATTTAGAGAGTCAAAATCCCCCCAAATAATTAATATTTGATACATATACTTCAGGCTGTAGTTGATTAAAGAGATTCACTCATTCTAAATGGAAAATAAATAATAAAATGCTATTTTTACAGCAGTTTTTAGGGAGGGGCAATTTTCGTTCTGAGGGACAATTGAGAACATTTTGTCAAGAAACTCTTAAGGGTTATTAGTAGTAGTCATAGCAGTTGTCTTCATGAACATTATTTTGTTATTATTGTTCGGGAAGGGAATAGGAGGAGCGGGAGACTAACCAATGACTGCGTACCCTCCAGGGATAATTCGGTAAAGGATCCCGTCAAACACAATGCCGTGAGGAAACAGCGTGGCCATGATCTCCCCAACCAGCCTCCCAAACGCAGCTCCTACAAAATAAAAATGCTGGAAGTAAATACAGATTTAAACAGAGACATTTTCACTGTCTCTGAGGCTGATTTTCATGCATCTGTGTGTAAAAACCAATGACACTGGTAAGAGTGTGTGCGTCAGCGTCTCTGCTGAACCCGACAGAGCAAACAGAACTTCAAATCCGAGTTCCTCCAGTGAGAGCAGATGGTGGAGATGCCATCATCTCCGATATCATCTCCAACAGGACCTTCCTCCTTGGTAAAAACCAGGTCGCCAGATGTCTTTGGAACAAGAGGCCATGACATAATTTTTTAAAAGCTACAAACCGTCTACTCATTGCTTATTGAACACCTGGCAAACTGGAAGTTCACGCAAAGTGCACAGACTGAGAAAAAAAATGAGGATTTTTGCTTTGCTTCGTGGCTCCTGATACTTTGATCTGCAGAGTTTTATGGAACTTGGTAGTTGGAATCGAAAAACCCTAAAAAAATAGATGCCGCAATCGTCCTGAAATCCCTTAAAATGGACAATTTAAGACATTCTGCCAACTTCTTTGTTTGTTCTTTATCAAGTTTTTGCTCACCCAGGATGAAGACGGGCATAAAGGCTCCAGATGGGATGGGCATGGTGGTGGCCACTGCAGACATCCAGAACTAAAGGCAATAAAAACAACAAAACAAAACACTTCAGAACACGGAACTTGCAATCAGCCAGTTACATAACATTCTCTCTGACTGCGTGTCCTGTGATTGCAACCGTCCACGAGTAACTAACAGGGTCGTCACATTTTACAAGTGGATATTTGAAGACGTTTGTTTTTCATTCATCTTTGAGCGAACTCCTCCTGGGGTCCAGCTGTCACGACTTTTGGTTTCCACTCAAACTGCCACATTGGAGTC
This sequence comes from Mullus surmuletus, assembly GCA_903171835.1. Lineage (NCBI taxonomy): Eukaryota > Metazoa > Chordata > Actinopteri > Syngnathiformes > Mullidae > Mullus > Mullus surmuletus. The sequence continues at coordinate 117,170 of CAESWR010001135.1, read as the reverse complement.
GAGCGCCTCTGCCGAGCTGTCACACCGCGTCACAGACCATACGTGAGAAAGACGTACGGACGAAGGAATAGATAGAAGATACACGGAGAGAAATGTGCTGGTGAATCGTCTTCTCTTTTTGAAAATGTTGGCATCGTCAGTATCTGCATTCTTGCACTGAGGCCTCAATGACCTTGACCTTGACCTCTGAATTCTTAGTGCGTCCTCTTTTGGTCCATCTTTACAGGTACCATTTTCACATTTAATAAAATCCCCCTTTCTGTTGTCTGCAGGTTGCCCACCTAATACTAATTATATCGCTTCCACGATGTCACGTTGCATAGCAACAGGAGTGACGTGAAAGTGCCCGCACCCTTCCGAGCACTCGGGGCTTGAATTTGAGAACGCTCCGGTTTTGCCACGGCTTGATGAGTTGCGGGAGAGAAGTGGTGAATCTGGGTAATTTGCCGATGTGTGAGTGCGTTGTGGGAGGATGCCCAATCACCCTTGGGTGTCCCTGAGCAAGGCACTTAATCAACAGCTGCTCGGGCGGCGGGGCTGTCGCCGGCCTGGGCGGCTCCCAGACGCGGGGACAGTGTCAGAGCGAGTGGGTGGAGAGCACGGTGGGCCCCAACTCTTCCAATGGATAAATTACAGCTAAACTCACCCTTCAAAAGTCACTAACGCTGTTTGCCTCCAAACAACCTTGGTCTTCATCAGGACGCAATTTCAAAATAGCGACTCTAATAACACGCTTTGTTGTGGAGCCGCCGCGAGCTCATCAGCGATAATGATTACCTTTACGCAAAGCACCGCTGATTTTTGGTGAGTGTTTGTGTGAGCGCAATCGCCCCACGTCTCTCCACGGGCCCCACATGCGGGGCTTTCACATTTTGATACGACCCGATAGGCGCAAAGGCCCAGGGTTACTATTTCAAAAGGCCAGACCAGCATCCTACACGTCGTTTGTCATCATTGTTCGAGGACTTAATTACTGTTGTACAAGATAGAAAGTCTGGCACGGGGCGGCTGCGACGCTGATGACAGAGGACAACGCCAACTGTTTCCGACTGTTCAAACACAATCGCCATGCATGTGATCTCTCATCAGCGTCACAAAGCCCTGCCGCGCTGATGGTATTGCGAATAAAAACGACGGCGGGAGGCAAACAGAAATAAAGACACATGGAGAGACACGTTTCCACGCAGTCTGGGAAATAAAAACAGTCTTGCTCTCATCACAGAACGGTTATAAAACGAGAATGGCAGCACAGCGAGTCTCTCAGTTAATCACACTTGAAAGCACTCGGGCGTCTGGTTCGGCGTCTGGTTCCGCAGGCGAGGCGACGTTCCAGAGCTGCCAAGACTCACAATGGATCCACTGATTTTAACAAAAAAGGTATTGCTACGTGTCTGCTTGGAATTTAACAAAAGTATTGCTAAGCTATTCAACCAAAAAGCCATTCGAGTTGTTGGATGTTCTAATCATATTAAGGATAAAATCATATCAAGTCCAACCCATTCATTTTTGGTTTTTTTCTTAGAAAAAACTCTTTAACGTCAAACACACACAATAGAACTGATACAGTCGGCGAAATGCCTGTACAAAGTCAACTAGTCTATCATTTTGAATATTTTGGATGTAATGGTCACAACAATGACCACTAACGAGTATTCAGGTGTGAACACAATTAAACGGAAAAAAAATGTCTACCTTAATCTGATTTCCCGACCACTGAAATAGTCACTGAGGAGCATATTCATCTGAATGAAGGGTTGGTTGTATGAAAGCTTCCTCTTTTTTTCAGCCAAGCCTGACTAAAAATACATTTTTTATTTAACGTTCAGAAGATTTGTTGGGCAGAAACAAGAGGAAGCCCTGCAGAGAGTCTAATGAATCAAAGCAGAGTTTGTATTACAGGAAGGTTGATGACAGCAGAGATGGTGACAGAAAAGCAGCAAATGGCAGCGAGCAATGTGTGCCATCGTGTGTGTGTGTGTCTTGTGAGGCGAGTTTCACCAGCCAGCTGCTCTCAGTTTTGGTCGAATTAAGTTTCCACTGCAGGGAGCCGATGTGCTCAGCTGAGAGAAACAGCGTGACTAAACCGATGTGGTGTGCGGCAATGACTGACAGGCTCTAATATCCCGCTGATGGGATTATTTATTTGCTTTTTCTGCTTAATTTGAACTTTGACTTGGGAACACAACATTGAGATTGAGGAAATGATTTAGCCTCTTATTTGGGATCTCTTAAACATGTCAACATTGGACAATATGTAAAATAGGTGTGTGAAAATCAGTAACACAGTAACAGTCACGATTTGGCGCTAGACCATTTTTCTTCAGATTAGATTCAACTTTATCGTCATTACACATGTACAAGGTAACAAGTTTCTGTTTTGTAGTTCGGCTAACCAGTAGTGCAATTTATATTATCTATGAAAATCAACTGATACACAGTTTAATGGGTACGTTTACCATGGACAATCCATCATGGCTGTACATGCATAGTTGTGCATCCCGGTAAAGAAATAATCCATCTCCCTCCCCCTTCGTCGCCGTCCGCCCGAGAAGCCGCAGACTTCCAACCAAACAGGAGGCAGCGACAGCTTGGTGCTTTTTTCCTGCAGCGACCGACAGACCCGTAGGCGGGTCGGGAGTATTTAGAGAGCAGACTTTGTCTCCGCTTTTCACACAAGGAAACACTTGAACTTGGGCTGTCTGGTCACGGCGTTTCTAAACGGAGCACAATGGCTGAAGACAAGCAGACTGGCAGAAGGTGCATAAGCGGCGTAAATATTATGAGGTTGAACACAAGTAGGCCCTACTTCACGACAGCTGTGCTCGCCGAGGCTCTGCTGTCTTAATTATATTTCCGGGCACATCGCTGGCTTTCGTTTGCTGGCTTTTGCGATGTCTGGGTGTCGACCAAAGCTGCTTTACCAACGCGGCTCTGCAGATAACTCTCTCTCTGACACTTTATGTATCAAGGAGAAAGACGGCGCTTTAGTCTTGGCTGTCCTGTCCTGCCTGAACACCGTTTGTAGCCAGATGTGATTTGTTGAAATGTTTACGGGTGGGGATCTGTCTGGCGCACGGCGCTGTAGAAACACTGTCTGTGTTTATCAATCACACACTCATAAATCTGTATCGCAGGGAGAACTTTCTGTAACTCGGTGCTGTGAAAAACGACTTTTCATTGACTGAGCGTAGCCAAAGTGTGTCGTGTTGTGGGTTTTAAGTAGCAGTGGGCTCCACAATGCAATAGTATTACAATTAACACTATATATTATTGAGATTGTCAATATATTGTGATATGATGCATTGCGATATATTGCATTTCCGTAAACGCTTGTCAAAATATTTGATATATAAAGATAAAAATCATAGAAATAATGAATGAGTGCAATATAAATTGAATAATAAAAATGTGTGCTTTTCATTTACATTGTTTATGGCAAAACAGATTGACCGATAAACAACAAAGTCACTTTACACTTCATCTGACTCTGTAGTTGAACAGATGATCAACTGAATGTCTTGATTAATTACTAATTAATGACTCCCCTTTGATATATTGATATATTTTTGATTTTTATGGGTTTTAAGTGTTGTGTCACAATTGGACTCATTCATATAATCATATAATCATTTATTTTCAAAAGGGGATTTTATTTTACTGAATATCTAGAACTCTTTTTGTTAGCTCAAACTTGTAATGAGCAGTGATTGTCCTTGCAGCTGAAGGTTCTTTTTCTTTCTTTTTAAGGGTTTTTAATAAATAACTGGTGGTGTGTGTGACTCATGCTAAGCACCTTCTTTAAAACTCGTTAGTCGCTTCAGGCTGCCACATTCCCCCCTGACAAACTGTTTATTAGCTTTCATTGGCTGCCTCTGTGTTGTGATGCATTTGGTGAGTGTATGTTGTGTTCGTGATCAGTCCCCCATCCCTGTACAGACTCAGGTGGTTTTTGCTTGTTTTTTGGGGGGGATCTGCTGAGTCACAGACCCAGCATCCACACTCTAGATTCCCGCTCATAAAATATTGAGGTAAACAAGTGAGAGCTTGGCAAGAATGGTAAATCTCTGGGATGTGTGTGTGTGTGTGTGTGTGTGTGTGTGAGTGAGAGAGAGAGTGTGTGACTGAATTAAAGAATGCACAATACACAACTGCTGGCAGCCTGGGAAGGCTGGTGACCTTGGACTGGGATGAAAGGAGGCGCGTGCATACACACACGTACACATTCACATGATACCCCCATTACCAATCCACAACATGAGTGACCTGCGGCCGCGACAAAGACGCTGATGACGAAAATGCTGACGTCAGGGGGAAACCAAACACACACACACACACACACACACACACACACACACTTGAGTCTTTCACCCGTACACACACAAACACGGACAATAAATATTCCGAGCACTCGCACACAGAGATAACCAAACACACTTGACCCTGCAGCTCAAATAAGGAAAGGGGAGGGGGACAAACCTTCATGACGAAGAAGAGCAGCAGGATGATAAAGACACTGACGTCAGGGTGGAGCCACGCCGACGAGCGGCCCAGGCCGGGCGGGGGTGGAGACCCGGATATCTTTGTCCAGGTGAAGTTATCGAACAGAGAGTTGATGCACTCCCTCGGCATCAGCTGCAGAGGGGAGAGAAGGGGCGAGGTGAGGAGATGATGGAGGAGTATCAATCAATTGAGAGGGAGGAAGGGAGGAGATGGTGGATGGTGAGAGAAGAGAAGAAGGCTGAGGAGGGAGGAAAGAGACGACGCAAAAGGCACGAAACGGTCACACAAAGAGCGAAAAAGTCAAGGAAAAAGAGTGAAACCAGCGGGAGATAATGGACGGAGGAGAGAGGCGAGATGGGCGGACATGAGAAGAAAGGAAGGAGAGGTCAAGATGCAGAAAGTGAGGAGGGATAAACAAGCTGGAAGCCGTCCAGGCGATCCGGGAGCAGACGGGTACGGGTGGCCGTGTCCAATGACTCATTCTCTTCAGATGACTCATGAATGACTAACTCACTTCAACATTTTGAATAAGTTCCTCTGAATTCGCTCGCGGGCGCTAATCGCGGCACTGAGCACATCTGCATAAAGCCACTGCCGGAGAAAAAAACAAAAAAACAAAACAACCCAACACCAATAATTTTTTTTCTTTCATTACTTTTGTTCCATCTAAAGCTGGTGAAGATGAATCCAAGAGCCTGAAATTGTGGCGTTCAGTGTGAGTGAAAGTGAATGTAATAACAGGTTTTCATTCATCTTCATTTACTTTCTTTACGTCACGGGTTCACATCTGGTTTACAACCTGTGTAGCTTTCATTCTCAAATCTGCTGCGCTGCATCTCCACACAGTCCTATAAAGTGGATTTGTGGATTCTTTTTTACACCCATTGTATGTAAAGTATCTAAATATAGAAAAACCATTAAGCGCGGCGCTATTTGTTCTGTTTCCTAAAGACAAAAAAGGGGTGTGCGACATTTCAGCAATCAGGGTGTGCAAGACATACATGAAAAACCCATTCAATGCTGCCGAGTGACACACACACACTGTAAGAAAAAGCTGCAGAGCACACACCTGGTTGACACTTTGTGGTCTATTCTGAGCATTTGTAAAACACATGATTAGCTCTTGGCTTGCGGGGGGGTTTCAATACATGGCTGACACGCTACAAGGCAACGCAGCTTCCATTCATCATACACACACAGACAGCGGCACTGTCGACTGACGCTGAAAAGCTGATAAGAGCGCTCAGCTATGGATTTTTTTTGTCCCTTGCTTCGCACTAAAGCAACACCTCACCCCAGGTGTTGATCCCAATTATTCAAAACACGAGTGTCTCTGTCCATCATCGCTGTTGAACGGATGTCCGTTACTAACAAATGACGTAAAATTCATCAGCACACTCTTTGGCAATTGGCAACAGGAACGAGAGACGACAACACCAGCGCTCTCACCTCTCCTGCCATGAACTGTCCGAAGCCGGGAGGGAAGGTCAAGGTTGCAATGACCAGAGTCACCACGGCGGGGAAGACCAGCCGGCTGAGGAGCAAATGAAGTAAGAGAAACCCTTTTTTTTTGTTCAAGGACTAAAGAGTCGGACCAAGAAACATGTAAATAACAGAAATAGAGTTTTACCTGGTTGATAATAAGCAGTAAATATTATTACACAAATATAGTGTCATTACAGAAACATGCGGCTAAAAATGTTGGCACCGCCCCAATTCCCACGCAGGCACTCACTGTCTGATGAGGAAACGAGTCATGGCGTTGGGGCGTCTCATGAACAGCACCACCTGTCTGTTGAGGTAGACAAAGAATGCTCCCAGGAAGCCACAGGTGATCCTGCACAAACCGTGACAAAAACATCACAGCGCCTCATGGTAACCAATGATGGATCATCAGTAATTAAGTAGCTCATTAGTAACAGTGATGTAAGGGCGGGGTGTGCTAACACACCAGCATCACATGAAGGTGTTACCTGTCATCTGGGACCATCTCCACCCTCCATCTTTCGGTGGGCAAATTGTGAACTACTTCATCGGATGCCTCGTGTCTCAAATGCCACATTTGCATAACCCTTGCCTTGTTAATGAGTCTTCCAAGCACACAAACACAAAAAAACACAGACGCAGGTGGTGGACACGTGCACTCAGGTACTCACCCGATGATGGCAAACGCAGGCAGCTCCTGCAGATCAAAGGGGAAATCCATGCGGAAATTCGTCCGGAACAGAGCGGTGATGGTAACTTGGAGGTGGAGACATAAGATTCAGTCAAATTCAAGTTTTAGTTTCAACTTATGACTGGAGTAAAATGACTGTTAGTTAGTTTTTCAGAAGGTATTTCCTAAAAAAGATTGTTTGCACACCCGTTTGCCTTCATTGAAGCTTCTTTATATTCCAAGATCACAAGACTCACTCGATTTCATTACCAGACACTTGGTCGACCTGAGTCATGCATTAAAAATATTGCTGCTACATGGTGGTGGAGGACACCATCTAGTGGAAAATACACCGTGTTCCCCGTCACCAAGCAGCTTCATTCAGTGATACAGCAGATACTGAGGGAAGGGGCGCCCTCTAGCTCCTAGTTCATGAGTACATCAGTACTAGTTCAGTACACAGCACTATAGTCAATAAAACTACAATAACAGAAACAAAGGAAAAACATTGAGTGGAGACAGTTTGCTTCTGTATATTGATAAACACTTCAGCCAAACCTGCATCTTTGTTAAAGACTGATAACACTCGAAATATGAAGGCACTGAAGGTAGCAGCAAAGTATCCTCTCCAGTAGTTCCTCACAGCAAAGTACGTGGATGTGACCTCGATGCTGAAGAGCACACCTGTTGGTCCGAAATCGGGGAAAAGAACATCAAATGAGCTTAAACTTTGAGCAGAATGTGAAGTGAGAAGGGTCTATAAAAAAAAAAAAAAGAAAATGTAGAAAAAGCTGTGAACCTCCAAGTGGCGTCCCAAAGCAGCAGCCCACTCCCACGGCACAGCCCACTGTCAGGATGTCAGTGTAACAGTATGGATTCTACTGATCCAGAGAGGAGGAAATGGGAAGGATGGGGGTGTGACATGATTGAGACAGTAGAGAAAAAAAGGGGAATATCTTTTGAAAAATTAATTAATTGAGATATGCGTGGATATAAAACCTTTCCAGACATCAGCTCACCTGATAAACACCTGAGAAGAAGGACATGAACCTGCTGAGCACGGCGGCACAGATACTGGCGATGTGCACAAACGGACCCTGAGCAAAGGAGGGAAGTGAAATGTTACGACTTGGAGATATCTGATAATAAAACACTGCCCTGGGTTCTCCTACCTCTTTGCCCACTGGCATGCCGCTGCCCAGTGCAGCTGTCAGACCGATGACCTTCGCAACAAAGGCTTTGAGAGTCAAATATTCCTTGAGCACAACACCTCGCAGGATGGTTTTCAACTCGGGGATACCAGAACCTACAACAGAAGGATGTTTTACTCCACAACAACTCCAAACTCATTCAAAGCACTTCTATGAACTCCAATCTTCAACCTTCCCGGCTTTATGTTTATAGTTGTTGTTCTATAAAGGAGCCAGCTCACACGTGCAACGCAAATTTGGGAAACATTCATTAGCATTCCTGTTCAGCTGCTGTGAGCAATCAGGCTCTGCGGGGTGTCTCGCCAATTACATACGACAGCGTCTGATTCCTCTGATTAACTGAGATGAAGTACGTCAACTGGCTCTTTGGTGTGTCGGCGGTGCAGGGAGCTTTTTTTAAATCCAACCAATAGAAAAAGTTCAAAACATGCATTTCATGTCCAAAGAGCTCCTTGAATTGCTCCATGAGGTAAAAAAGCAAACAAACCCCAAAACAAGCTCCTATCATTTCTGAGTGAATTCCAAAATCACTGTACTGGTCTACACCTCAAAGGCAAACAAAGACAGAAAATGAAAAGAGGCGGGTGGGGAGGAGTACGGACCGATGGCCTGAGGAGCGACCAAGTGACAGAAGAGGGAGGAAAAGAGGATGAAGATCAGGGGATAGGAGACCCAGGCCAGATACTGCAGGGGGATGTTCCCCCTCAGCTCGCCGTGGATCCATTTATAGGCTGAGGGAGGAACCAAGTAGAGGACGTGAACGAGAGGTCAAGATGAAACGGAGGGCCATGGAGGGGAATCTGCTGCCCCACCTTGCAGACTCTTGGCACTGGCGTAGTCCATCGTCCAGCTGACCAGCGCCATTGTGATGCCCAGCAGAACCAAGAAGATCCAGTCCTCTCCCAGTCTGGTCACCAGGAACCGCTGCACCCGAGCTATACAATCTGACGAAACAAACACATGGACCCATACTGAAGACACCAACGATGGACTTCTTAAGCCTAAAACTGAAAAAACATTCCTCGACTTTGTATTTTTAGATGAACTCTCCCTTTAAAGCAGCCACTTGTGGTCACCTCTACACTTGGAGAAGGAGCGCTTCTTCTTCATGGAAGACTTAAAGTCCGCCTCGGCTGCTTGCTCCTCGCTGGCGTCCACCTCCATGTTGGACTGCCGCCGGTGCCTGTGCCTGTGGAAGCTGTGCTGGTGTCCGTGGCGACCGTGGAATCCATTCTGGCCGTGGCCGCGGCGGCCATGGCTGTGGCGAGTCTTCCCAGGGCCGCGGTGGTGGTTTCCATGTTTCTTGATCTGCCGTTCGGTCAGCAGGCGAGTGGCCTCCCGTCTGCCCGAGCCCCCTTGGTGCTCTTGGTACTCCCCATAGAGCTATTAATTAATCAACCAGTCAATTAATCGATCAGGAAACCCAACCAGCTGAGCAGCTAGGACAAGGGAGGCGAAACAAAGAGCCGGCATTCATTCATACGAACAGAAACATGCACAGGTAGTTCCTAAGCAGCCGAGAATGTGGAGTGTGATAGTACTCTCCTGTTGGCACTCCGGTTTTAAAAATAGATGGGACCACGTGCCGACCCAAACAGCTCTAATGGAAGCGGAAACATGGGCTCTGCCTCTAGATTTATCACTTCTGGACAGACTCCATGAAAATTGCCTCGGACATCTGGGGAAGAGATTAATTCTCGTCTCCCTCTCCTCACCAGCAGGAATATCTCAGCCTGTTGAGCGGCAGAGGCCTCATTTCATTTGTTTTGCCCTTCTCCTCGAACACAGAACATCTAGAGATCAAAGGACGTGAAGGCGAGTCCTATTCTCGCAATTTCAACTACTACTTATAAACATATGAACATTTGGGTTTTTATTTGCTGTTTGCGAGGAGCTTCCTCATAAAAAGTGATTCTAAAAGTGTCAATTTAGGTTGATAAACAACAGGATTCAACACCTTTGACTGTCAAAATGGGCCTAAATGATGTTAGAAATCCATTCTAAAAGCTAGAGGGGCCACCTAGTCAAAGCTAGGGCCAACTAGTCAAAGGTTTATTCATTTCTCCATTTATAAGTATCTTAGGTTGACATAAATAACTACTCATAAATAATAAATGTTGAAAATTCAATATGAACTTACAATAATGCTGAATATTTGGGGGATTCTATCTACCTGGGTGGGGTATAATTGACCTAGGTGGGCCGCCCAAGTAGAGCCAATGTATGAGAAACTGTGCTAATATATGCTAATATAGCATTGGATTGAAACACAGTTCTCTGTTAATTAAATAGTGACACATTGTCTTGTCACATTCATGACTTTGACGTTATTGTATGTCATGTAATTTTATGTTGCAATGAAACAATAACTACATGAGGACAGCAGAGGTCAGCAAAGTCGTGATTATGCATAGATCACGTTACAAAGGATTCATTAATGATGAATAATTCACAGTATACACCACAGAGGCACGGCACCACAAAGGTCCGATCCAGGCTGATTTGTGGCCTTTGTGTTCATGTGCTGCATTAAGAGCGGACAATAACACTCCAAGAATACAAGCTGCTACGTAGTGCTTGGTGCTGACATTCGCGCTGTAACCTTTCAACAGTTTCTAACTTAGCAAGTTCATGGACAGACAGATTGATGGATGGATTTAGACACTCACACAACCACACAAACACACACACACAGATACGTGCATATGTCGCTGTAGATGCAGTGCGAACAGCAATGCCTGTCAATGCAGCATGAAACCTGAGGAGCATAATAACACAATGTGCTGAAACAGAAAGCCAAGAGTCAAATAATAGATGCCAATAATGACTCCAGCTGGTAGGCGGGGCTTTATGTTACAACACTGCTAATTTAAATTGACAAAGTTTGCTCATATAGTTAAAAAGAATGCGAAATGCACTCAAATAACCGAGTGGTTCTCTCATCGTAAATGACTTCTGGCATGTTCTAAATGCTCCTGTGTTCATTGGCAGCATAGCACATTTGACCTCACTATTTTTTAACCTCTTATGGCCCAATACTCACAAAGACTATTCATAAACAAATGAATGTATTTGCAGCACCTACGGTATATACATACAGAACTGTGTGTATCATATATACCATACTTGGACTAACAGTTCAAATATCAAGAAAATATTGACAACAATATAATTCAAAACAATGTGCACTTACTGCTTCTTCAGGCCTTAACCTCATCTCATTGTCAAGAATGAAAATGTATTATTTAAATTCAGTTCACGGGAGGAATCATCATCCCGCAACAGCAAGAGATGAAGATTAACGTTTCCGGTTGTTCACACTGCAGTTTGATTTGAAGAAGTTGGTCGGATATTGATAAAATACCTCACCTAAAATCCTATCAAATGGAAATAACTGCCATTCGGTGGTCCAGGGGAGCACCATGTGCTTCTGGGCTATGGGGAAAAACTACCCTGGGGCCTCTCTGTCAGAATGGCTTTAGAGACATCAGGTGACAAAGGACCCAGTGGAGCTGATCTTTAATTCAGCAGACAGTTTATTGTGGGCAAGACTTCTAATTTCAGTGACATAATTGTTGACAATTCTTTTTTTTATGTACTTCGTTTAAGATTAGTATAGCATTATAGAAAAAGGTCATGTTTTTGTTTTAAAATAGACTGAGGGTTTAAAAAAAGGTCTTTCT
>CAESWR010001135.1:93943-105576 GCA_903171835.1 Mullus surmuletus | reverse complement strand
TCCCATGAGCCACTGATCTTTTTTTAAAGGGTTCTCTTACATACCAGCAAAACAGTCATCTTACAAAAGTTAACTCTGCTTAAGTAAAATATACCTCTTGTAATCCTTAAGTTAAACAAGGTGAACACAGGTTGCAAAACAACACAGTACCAAACGTCCAGACTATTCGCAGAATCTTGGCCAGCCGATCTGATTAAAATGCTGACATGACATCGCTAAAACGGCGGATATTAATCATCTGTCATGGACTTGATTGAGACATCCTTGTCATGTGTTTATAAATGCGATCAGCTGTTCACCTCTATGTAGGCCAGGACAGGGGGTCCCCCCCAATATGGCCGCCAAAGTGTATTTAATATGGTGATGTTGAGACTTCTTTACCTCTTTCCACCTCTCCTTCCTGCTTTCCTTGTTGACCAGCGGAACCTTACTCGGCTCTAATCACTCGTGTTCCTCCGCCCGCCTTCCTTCATTGCCCCCTTGACGCCTTCTTTTCTTTCCCTCTCTCTCTCTGCCTCTCTTTCTCTCTCTCTCTCTCTCTTTGCCGGTGAAACTCTACTCGGGGCTAAATTTAGTTGTGGTGTGATCCAATATTCCTCATTACACTTCCCCACACCTCTTTCCCACTCTCTCACCATTAGTATACCTTTCAAAGCCTCATCGTATTCCTCTTTTTTTTTTTTTCCTATCTCCTTTTCTCTCCCTGGACTTTTCTTGCTCGCTGTCCTTTCAGCTGTCTTAAGGTTCACCAAGGACTTGTGATCAGGAGGGATAAACTGGCCAAAGTTCTACAAGAGACAGTGGAGCGAAGAAATCATAAAAGTTGGGGATTCACATCATACACAGGGAGGACAATGCATTGCTCTCATAGCAAGAGAAAATGCAATTCCCACTTTCATATGGAAATAATTCATTTCCATCCCTCCTGCCTTTGTTGTCAAGACTGGGCAACGTGAGAACTCAATTTCCAAAACCTGCATAATCCATTTTTTAAGAAAAAGGGAATTGTTTTATTTGCTAGACTAATACTTTTTTCCATACTCCTCTGCAGATGTGGGGGGGAAATGGCTATCTTAAGCTTTCCCACAAACCATTTCTAATTGTACTCTTTCCAGTACAAAAGAAGTCTGCTGTTTTCTTTACATATTATTCAAAAGTAGTCAACATTGCCCCAGAATATTACAGCTCTGTGGTTGTATTCTAACATGATGAGCCATTTTCCACATATTAAATGTCAAAGTCACTGATCACATATAACTACTTTGTCAGATGATATCAAGATCATAAAAACTGGATTTTATTCGCAATGCAGCCGTCCAGTAATGGCTGCTGGTTAACATTTCTGAATTTAGATCCAATTTCCACACTAATATATCAATCTCATGGACTGGACCGTGAGCTGACACGACCACTACCATCGGACCCAAGAAACCTTAGACAATGAAAGATCAAACAAAAGCAGAGGCATAACAACATATTTTGATATGTTGAATAAACCCAACCAGATCTGCCAGTAACCCAACCACATCTTCGGAACCAAATTATACTTTTTACACCACAGCTTTCCTCTCAAAACCAGTCGCAGATTTGAAAATGTATTTAATGATATCACAGCTAGGGCTACTTCATTATTCTTTTCTGTAGCCAACAGAAGCTACATATCTAGCTTTTGCGCAAACCAGACTGTAATTAGTGATCACCACGAACAAACATGATCCTGTCTGAGGCAAGGAGCTTCTTTCAAAAGCATTTCTCATGTGAACTCCCTTTGATGAAGCATCACCCATCTCAAGCTCACATTGCTTTAGAGACAAGAATACACCCACATCTGTAAACACAGAGCTGAACACTCTATATACACACACATATATATATATAAAAAATATAATTTAAATTACTTTGCTGAATTGACTGATGACACAGAGCACACACTGCTACAGGCGAAAACAGACTCGCACTCACTCCTGGAGTGTGAGTAGTCAGGGGGAAGGTCAAGGCTGTTTGGACGGTGATCTACAAGAACTGACACACATTAACATACTGAAAATAACAATCAGTGTCACATTAGTGAACGGTATGTTGTTACAATTTCAGATGCATTATTCTGCGTAAACATTCCTAACTCTGTTTGTTTTTTCAAATGGGGTCTGGTCATTGTCATAACACTTCCTGACCGAAACGTTCATAACTATAATATATTTGTCAGTCTCTGTCCAACTTTTCAGCCTCTTTAAATCTTTAAAAGTGGTATTTTCCACTATAAAAGGGGTGCAAGTAACTTTTTACACAGACATTTCTCTAGTCTTTATGGCAACAGATCATGGTCAGATTATTGTGGGAAAATCAATGAACAATATAAAATGAATACACAAGAGATCATGATGGTACTGTTAACAGAACAATCCTTTTCTTTCATTGAGACAACAGTCATGTACTGAACTAGACACTTTATCAATAGTACTAAAAACACTATCGTGTCACTTCAAGGTGTCAAAATCTCCAGTTGGACTATTGTAATGTGCAAAACTTTGTCGACAAACCAAACACTTCCAGCAGCAGTTGTGTACTAACGAGATGCCCTCTGCTTGGGATATTTATTGATGATGCGGCGATGAGGGTTTTTTCCGAGCTGGATCATATCGCAATCTGAGAATGAACGCGGCCAATCGTCATCTGTCGGTCCTCTGATGTCTACATAACTATACCGACCAACATATGTACAGATGAATGCGAGTGCATGCCGCTATAAGCTGTCATTTAAAGTCAAACCCAATGCATATGAAGGTCTTCTAAAATAGAAAAGGGTTTAACTCCATACATTCTCTACATGGCTGCTGACTCCCCGGCCACGTGCCCCGTCTTAGCGGCAGATCTCAATAGCAGAGAGATGTGCTTTGTATTATTGTTTGTTTTAGGGCTGTCCAAACCAGACCAATTAGCAGGATAACATCAACTCCAAGTGATAATCAACAATGAGACAATTAGCAAACACTCACGAGCAGAGGCACACACTCGCCTAATCGCCACGAATGACAATAGTGGGAGGGGGGGAAAAAAGTGACAAACCCTCCTGTTTATAGCTCTGCCTCCATGGGTGACAGTGTAAACAGTTACTACAGCCTGCATAGCCTTCAAAAGCACACACGCACACACACACACAGGTTAGATGACTTTGCACTGGCTGGACTACCCATGGGCGTAAGGTTTCAACAACCGTTAAATTCTATAGGTCACCATGATCGCCAGTTCTCAAATACCAACCAATCAACACCGCTGAGGATCTACAGCTGTATGGATTAGTCCTGGAGGATTACTGGGTGAAAAACACCTTAAATTGAGGAACATTCACACAAGTGTCTCCACTTTAAGAGTTGAAGTTGCTGCATATTGAAAAACACCCTGTTTAAGGTTACAACTTGAGGACAATCATAAAATTGTTGCAATTTAAAACCTAAGTGGTCCCATGTGTTTGTTTAGTTTCTTCTCAGAGAGAACACTGAACACCCGCCTGAACTTTTTTCCCAGAGCACATCAGCTGTGAGATTTCCACATGATATCTCAATTTAGTGTCATCTTCAGTGAGCAAAGCAAGGAGCAATGGTTTCATCTATGGGAGATAGATTCCAAAACCCCAAGATAAAAATGTGATCCATGTCAGCAATAAATTAGAAATATTTCAATAGCTTGTTTTTAAAAATATTATTGAAGTATTGTTGCAGTACCTTTGCATTTACGCACCTTCCTGAGCCACAGAACAACACGAGTCTGTTCACATTGATAGCTGATGTCCTCATATGTTCCATGTTTTACACCAGATGGCCCAATTTAATCTAAACTGTGGAAATTGCCCAACATTCTATCAGTTGTTTTACTTCACAGCTCTAGTCTAGTGTTCTTGATTGGTACATCCTACAGATGTTTGCAGAGTTCATGCACATGGCCTCTGGCCAAAGCATACATGTAACTGCATGAAAAGTGGGAATTAACACCACTGCAAATATGATATATCAAATATCTTCCTCTCTTTTAATCACACATGGACAAAACATCCAGTATACAGAAAACAACAAATACGCCACACAGATATCAAGACACTTATAAACAAAATGTGAACCATACAAGCATACTGCATTAGAAATATCACAGAAGTCACTCCTACATGTGTTAAGACTGGAGAGAGCTTAAGAAACGAGGCGCAGAAAGGGTAGCAAACAGGTGGTCCGGCAGAGAAAGTAGGAAACAGCAAGACGGTGACATAGTGTGTGTGTGTGTGTGTGTGTGTGTGTGTGTGTGTGTGTGCGTGCGTGTGTGCACACATACTAAAGCACGAGCCAAGAACAGGGTTGAAGGAGGCGCACAGCATCTAAGCACCTGTTGCGTGACCACATGCATGACCCTGTTGTTAAACATCAGCTAATTGGTCTTCACCACGTCTACAGCTAATAGACACAAAGCATGCAGTGCATAAACAAGCACACCCACGTGCACACACACACACACCAAAGTTTCACAAGATCCATCCATGCATATATAGTCGTAGAACTAATACAGGTGCGTCATGCAAGGGTGACATGAATGATTCATGGGGAACGACCTAAGACATGCAGCAGGACGGAAATCTGACAATGTCGAAGTAGAGACATAAAGACGGACAGAGAGTCGGAAAAACAAAGAAGTCAGGAAATAATAGGCAAAGAAGAGACGGAGACTGACCAGGGTTTGCTTGTATCTCAGAGCCTTCCTTTCCGACGCATCTGCGGCCATTGACACACTGTCACTGACCCAAAAATAAACCCAACCGCTCACAGTCTGTCTCAGCATTACCAGGACCACGCTGGACGCGCAGCCAGAACACACACACACACACACACAGATTGACATAGATATGGATCCTCACACAAACAGCCACACACACACTCACACACACACATTCTGACATGGTGTAAACTGGCCCCAGCTGGGGTTACCCCCCACAACCTCAAGCTAACCGTTCACCCCTGAGAAGTGAAGTCGGCAGTGAAGCACAAAGAGTCAATGACAATTTTTAATGAGGTCGTAATAAATGTAAAGAAAAAAAAGGTCACCAGCATGGTACAGGGTGACATAATTAACAGCCCACCATTGATGTGAGAAAAGATGGCGACGGACCAGTATGTTCTAGTGGCTAGTAAAGACACCTGGGTGGAAGTGGGTGGGATCGACAAGGGTTGGCGGGGCATCGTGACCTTGTTGGCATGTTTCTATTTGACTTTATAACTGTCTTGGTTGCTGGTTTGAAGTCCTAGTCTGATGTCTAATCTCTCTAAAAAAAAAAAAAAAGTAACAAAAATTTCACCTGCCAGACACAAGTCTGGTGCAATAAAAGGTTGGTTACAAATTCTGTGTCAAATTGTACAAAGTACGAACCAACCCAAAAGACACAAAAAGGTGTGATACAAACCAAAAGCATTCTTTTTTTATTTGGCCATAACTGCCCCAAAAGAAGTCTAACCAGTAAAGAAATATCTTTGTTTTTTATCTTTTTGTTTTTTTTCAGTACCTGTTTTCAGTACTTTTTTGCATATGTAATTAAAGTTATTTTGTATATATAAAAATAGTCAAAACTTCGAATTTTGAACATTTATTTCTCAATAACGTGGAAGAACTTGACAAAAATGTGTGTGAGAAAGTAAGTAACCTAAAAATAAATAGATTAAAAATAAATAACTGTATACTGTACTTTTAAAAAAAAAAATTTACATTAGAACAAACAAACAAACAAACCGATTAACAAGCTGCCACTGACGTAATCATGCTCTTCTGCGCCAAATGCCGCCACCGCGGCCGCACGCAAGACGAGAGGTGAAGGTGCATTCAAGTGTAAAAACAAAAAAGCGGGCGTTTAGGTACCGAAATGTCGTACTGATTGACTTCATGTGAATAGATACTCAGTACTTCGGGCCCAATTCAGTCAGTACCAAAAAAGTACCTAATTTGGGTACCCATCCATACAAATAATACTGCGACAATTCGGCCCATTACCTTAAGATGCCGTAAGAACTACAAATACATGGAGGAAGTCAACTTTAATAACACTGTTGGCACTGGTTTAACACCAGATAAATCAGGATCAATGCAGCAGTACAACCCGCCTGCGGTGTTATCGGCGTGTCAACACTACATCTCAACATTTTCAAAGGGAAGAGGGTGGAGGTGGAGGTGACCAGGTAGGTGAAAAGTCGAGACCACGTGCAAATGCAGCATTGCCAGTGGACACGCCTATCAGGTCAGATAACGGAAATAAGTACAATGGCATCGATAGCTTAGATATCTTGCCAGCACGGGCACCCAGCAAACAAACATAGTGTCTGAACCTCTCAGCACAATAACAGCTTCAAGGCTCCTTATCTGCAATACAGTTTTTAATCAACAGGTCCTGAGTAATAACCTTAAAAAAAAATCTCTAAATTAGCAGGTGTACATTTAGCATCTGTTGCTATTCTTATCATAATTACAAGCACGAGGCACAAAGCGCTGTTTGTGACTCGAGGGGACTTACATTTATATGATTTGATAGGAGGACATAAACCCGTAAATCAGCAGTACTTTTTTTTAGCTCACAGTACAAATGACAGATTGCCGTAATATCATTTTCATCTTGTACCCATTATATCCTAATATATTACACATGTTTGGGCAACTTTGACTTTAAGACAGAGAGAGACTCTCTGCCAAGCTGCCTTGGGCCAAGGCAAACATAAGAGCTATGGCATTTCTTCAGGTCTTACAACCGGTTCTACATGACAAGTTACCATATGTGTATTAATGAGTTTGGGTAGTGAACTTGCACGTCAGCTTTTATGAGGAAAAATAAAACAAGGTATGTAAGACAACAGAGGAATATTTCACGTTGGGGCGCAGTACACCTGAGCACACAACAATGACACGCAGGCACATGATGGTGACTGCGACATGAGAGTGGCAGATAAAGGTAACAAAAGAAAAGTGTTAGAGGGGTGGGTGTGGTCAACCTGACAGAGAGAGCGAGAGTAGGAAAGACGAGTCGAGCAGTTCCCGCTGCAAAACAGAAACAGAGACTCTGACATCAGCAGTCGCTTTGGAGGAAATGCGGACGCCAGTGGATATTAATACAGGCTGCAGTCTACCCTGGGAAACATGTTAACCGAGGAGGTGACTTGAAATTGGCTCTACAGTCTGTAATTATGTGGCCGGCGAGGAGAGCAAACGGTATGATATGGATGTAGGCGGCACAAAGACTTTGACACCTGAGCAGAGGCTAAGACTAAACCAGGTAAGAAACTCAGAAATGAATGATGCCAAATCAAACGTATGTAGTTACAAAACACTCCAAAGAAACACACAAGATATTAGAACAAAGAAAACAACAAAAATACCAAAAAAAGATGTTGCATAAGGGTCATCACAGCATGTACAGAACTAATTAGTGCTTTACTACGTTGCACCAAACTGTATGACGCACTATTTTTGTGTTTTTACGTACTCGGTGCTTTCAACAGTTCATTCTAAGTGTGTTATGACTGTGAAACGTGTGTGTATGTATGGTATGTGAGAGTTTTAAACCGTTGTAGTCTCTGCCCGTCAACCTCTGAGACACCCTGGATGAAGACTTGTTTTGGGCATTCAGGTTGGCAACGGACTCATTTAAGGGTAAAAAAATTGTAGTTGAAAACACGATTGGTTATTGCTAAAGGTGCCGTCATCATGCTTCAACTGCTTCGGCTCTGACATAACCTCCAAAGCGCACAAAAACAGCTAGAGGGAGAACAGGAGAAAACAAATAAATTGCAATGCTCCAACCCTCCCATTAGCTGCTGTCACGATCTTGGCATGCTCGGAATTTTCCTTGCTAGTTGAACTGGAAAACAACCCGTAAAGATGTCCAACAGGTGCGGAAACATGCACATAGATTCAGACAACCATAAAACACCTGTGAGCTCCTTTCAATCAATCAATCAATCAATGGTTTAGCAGAAAAAGCAGTATGCGATGCGACTAACACTGTGTGTGTGCCATGAGGTGTGTGTGTGTGTGTGTGTGTGTGGGGGGGGAGGGGGGGGCCTGTGAAACTGCAGCCTTTTGCAGTGCATGCAGGTCTGAGAGTCACTGGAAAATATCAACGATGCAGACAAACTGGTTCAGTCACATCCATCTATTCCAGCGCGCTGCTGACAACAAGAGTGTCAATGTGCTTGTTTTGTCTTCAGAGGTGCATACCACTGTGACTTCTTCAGGGTGTGTGCGTACACGCGCGCCACAATGAGAATGCACACCTTAATAATATTTTACCGTGACACAATTGCAATGCGTTTTCCTGAAACTCCAAAACATGAATGCGTGAGCTAGCATCCGTGACACACGCAACCGAGGTTAAGTCGAACAGGACTTCAGATGACAGAAAAGTAGAACAAGGTAGGCATTGACGAACACACTTGAAAATTGAGACTAATTACTTAAGGGACCGTTTTAAAAGATCTACATGATTGGGTATTAATGCGACTGGTGTTACTTCTTCAAGTCAACTGGATTAAAAGCTATTGTTTTTTTTGATACCGAGAATCTTCTTGAAATATATCTAAACTCAGACAATCACTGTTGTGTTTTAAGTCTCTTACACCTCACTTTTGACATGTTAGTTTAGCAAAAAAAACAAAATGCCACACAACTATAGTGGTTGACAGTGTGCCACACCATCCTAAATGGCTGTAGTTCCTTTGAAACTTCTTATTTAAATGCTTATTTGAAAATATCTGTGGCTTTAGGTCTAGCTATTTACTCTCAAATGTGGTTGTAAGATATTTGCATATGGACAAAGAACTCCTTTGCACAGTCGTTACTTCACTTCCTTTTTACGATTATGTTGTGAAGCCGGTGTTTTCACGTTATGGTCCCTGGATTTCTTTGACAGTAATTTTGAGCATCATCTAGAAGCACAAAAATCTATTTTTTCTCCACTATTCATAATAAAACAGCTTCCTGTTTTTGCCCCTAGACCCGGTACTAGGTTTTGTATGAATCAGCGCTGTAGTTTTTCTGTAAACATGCTGGTGAAAACATAACCTATTTGGCAGACATAATAAAAATATTTTGCCTTTTGGTATGACCATGGTGGAGTTGCTCTATGACAGAAGTTAGGGTGGAGCTGCTAGACTAGCAGGAGCCATCCCCACCTTCTTGGTAATGTGTCTCAAGTTACAACCCCCCCCCCCAAAAAAAAGGTCTTTGTTAATTGGAACAAATATTGGAAAAACACTCATCTACTCCCCACATGGTGGGGTGAGTGTTTGTAAAGACCATGGAAGCAAGTTGAAACATGTCCCAAACGCCTCCAGGAGCATCATTAGCGTTAAACTGCCTGGTTTGTGCCACAGTTTCCATGACAGAGACATTTCTAAAAAGGCTAGTCATTTCACAGTGTCCAGGCTGTGATTTACTCGCACTAAAGCCAGGTCAAACAGGCAGAACCACTTTTTTATTTCTTGGGCTAACAGTGACTTACTCATGATGACTCAGGTAGATTAGATATGTGACACAGAAGCACTGGCGGTTTATGGCGGTTTAACCTTTAATGGTTGAATTGAAAGCTGGGCAAATAACGCTTAATTATTTAAGGTTACTTGGGGAAAATAAATACCAACATATAGTTGCTGTTTTACACATCATCAAAAGGGAAGAAGATTCATCAGCACGAACTGAAAGGGCCCAGATCATGCGGACAATGGCATGAAAACGAGGAAATGTCATGTTTCAGAATGTAGATGGGCACCAGAAAAAAAGTTTTGCTTTCAATGCTTTTAGGGTCACGGTAACATGATCTCTCCTCCTTTATTATTTATGTAACTGTCTGTAATGTAAAGAAAGTAGATCTAGATTCAAAGAAGACCACGGTAAATCCTTGTGTATTACCATCGACCTACATCACTGTGTGTGCTCGGCTGTTGACTGAAGTGCACTGATAGCTCGTTAAATAAAGTTAAGTGTGTACTTCATCCAGCTACTAGATACAGTTACTGGAGGGCCAGCGCTCGATCCAAGCTTAAGGGATTTAGGGTTGCTGCTGAGCAGAGGTAATGCTGATCTGTCCTCCTTAGCTGATCGTAATGTTGATCTGTCGGTGTTCTTCTCTGTCTCTGCAGCATGTCATCCAACTCCACATGTGCACCGGATGACAACCTCTGTAGTAAGGACACCGAGCTCTTCAACTTTGCTCAACCTCACGTCCCTTCCTTCTATTCTTCCTGCCTGATAATTGTTTGTCGTTATTGAGCTGTTTTTAGTTGTTAGATTTTGCTTTTTGCGGTCAAAGGTAAATATATCATTATATTGAACTCTGAAACTGTCAGTTGCAGTGTAGAAGTGAAGTGACAACCTCCCACAATCAGACGCTGAATGGATCAATGATAATGAAGGTTCTTATGACTCCTACCAACTTCGGTGTAATATCAAAATGAGCCTAAGAAAGCAAAACTTATCTTATGTACAGAGGTGCAGTCATTCTGCACTGGGGCAAAGGTTTTGGAAGTTCAAGCTCTGGCGGAACCTTTATTGAGAATGACAGAATGATTTATGCCTGACTGTCCATCCCTGACACACCTAAGAATGTGCCGGAACCAGAGCAGAGTCTACATAGAGCAGTCGTTTTATATTCAGTTTCCTCGTTTCCTCCTATTAGCAACTCTGGATTCAAGACAGGATTTCAAAAACCGTAGGTCAAGGGAACGATGGATTTTACAGCTATTTTTGAAATGCGATGAAGTGTGTTGTACAAGGGTTTGCCTGCCTTCGGTGTGTCTGCAAATGTGTTTGTGGAGGACCAATGAAAGGAAAATGTAAATCCTGAAACAAATAATTTCACGCATTTTAAGTGAGTACTTTAGGATCAATTTAAATTCAAACGATTAATTAGCACCTGATAAAATGGAGCACCATTGAGGTCCATGTAGTATTTTATGAAAAATTAATAAAAGTGTTTAGAAACCAAAAAAGATTTATTCAAATTTGGGCCATGCTTCGTGCCTAAATCGCCTTTCATAAAAAGAGAAATTTCTTCTCAATTGTGTTTTCAAAGAAGCAAAAGAATTATGTGGCATCCTCTGAAAGTATAAATATAGAAATCCGCATGACACCTTTAATAGGCATCAGATTATTAGCATCAGCACAGTTCTCTCTGGATGCCAAAATGTCATTCAAGGGATCTAATTATGCGACTCTAACAAAACCTCAACAAAGACGATTAACTAGGCAATTACATGGTGATAAGTTGTAGCCAACTTCTTATCTACCGCTGCTGTATTCTTAACATACTGTACAAGGGAGTAAAAAGAAGCATTTGTCAGCAAACATTAGAAATCTAAATAGGAAGAAGGCTTTATGCCAAAAGAATGCTGCGTGATGAAAAACAGTGTAACCAGAGGTGGAAAAAGCGAGTTAATATGAGATATCCTGTCAATTCATGAAACGGCACCAACAAGGTTTGTATTTCCATATATGTTAGATACACAAATATATGCCAATGAGTCAAATTATCTTTTTTTGTTTTTTACAGCCAGACAAATTATGCATGTGCTTAAACTGGATTTAAAGTGTTAACCCCCCCCCCCCCTCCTCCTCGCAGT
>CAESWR010001135.1:11224-24712 GCA_903171835.1 Mullus surmuletus | reverse complement strand
TCCATTGTATAGAAGTCTACAGGAAATAACTTAATTCATTTCCTAACGCGTTTATAGTTTAACGTCTTTTACAGAGGGGAGCAAGATGTTCATTTTATCACCTTTGGTCGGATTCAGATTAGCAAAGAAAGTGAAGCAGCTGTGATTTGGGGCGTGGCGACATTTGCAAGTGTCTCTTAAATGTCCATATTCTTTGTTCTATTTTTAGATCAGAAACCGGTGCGAAATCAAAGAGTGTTTTCATCCATCTGTTGTTAATTTTAATTTATATTCACGTGGTGACTAATGCGCTGTGTGAACGGCAGGTGTTTTACACTTTGTAAGCGTAGAGCGTAGCGTAAAGTGGAAGTGCTGATGTTGAATCAGCAAACAGTTTGTGTGTCCCTGCGATGTTCCATGTTAGAACAGAGCGCTTCTCCGTGCCTGGATGGAGGCTGAACTGTCCCTGCTTCTGTTTTTTCTTTTTTTTTTTGGGGGGGGGGGTGAATCGATTGAGTATGAATGACTTCATTTTATTATTAAACGTGACATGAATAGTTAATGTCATCTCCTCTCAGGTTCCATTTCTCTCTTATTCTGCAGCCTCGACACGTTCTCAGCTTACAGCCTCCCGAATCGCTGCTTTTATGAAACGTCCCACTTTACTTCTCCTCGTAAAAAAGGGTCCGCCTTGGGTTTAATCTGATTCGGATGTTAAATTTATACCCACTGCAAACAAAATGCTAAACACCTTTATGCTAGAAATCATCATTTCAATGGTAATCACATTTGGTTGTTGTGGAAGTTTGCACAAATCTTGCAGGAAAGGAGGAGCTATAAGATAAGCAAAAAGCAATTAAAACCCACTATTAATCCTAACAGCCTGTGCAAAAATATATATAAGGAACATATAAGAGTGCAAGTAAAATAATGATTCTTTAACTTTCAGGTTTTAAGGCGACTGAAACTAAAGATTCTATTTGGAATATTGAAATATTGAAATATCTTTTCACTTCAACATCACTTATCAGCTTCAGTTGAACGTGTTACGTGGGCAGCCGGCTTTGGTTGTCATGGATACAGCGACAAAAGCAACAACCGTTTAAGGTGTAAAAGGCCGTCCGGAGTGCGTTTCCACCTTTGCACCTGAGCGTCGGAGCGTTTTCCAGTAAGATAATCAGCAGCGCCGCTCCGTCACTGTGGGATTTCAGATGATGACAAACGCACTTAGCGCTGATTCTATACTCTGCCAGACAGTAAACAGTTGAAGAGCAGCGGGAGGTGGAGGGGGGGGGGGGGGGGGTCGATCCACACACACACACAAGAAGCTGCGGCTAAATTTGAACTCAGGATGTTGCAGTTGCATGTTACACGCCGTTATGCGATACAGCAAACGCCGAAAGTGCCAGACCGCCGGCATGTATCACACGTCCCGTCTTCATATAGGTCAGATTTTTCCAGCATTTTGACAAAATGATTGCTTTGTTTTGGCAAAAAGTGGTTGGGTCCCCCCCCCCCGATTGCCACCCCTGCCGCTAACATGGACCCGGGACCCGCGTGTTTGTGGTTCTCGCCGCACATCTCCGTCAGCACGTTGACCTCCTTCCAGCCTCACGTCTCCACCGAGCCTCTCCCACGCTGCTTGGCTGCGACCTCCCGGCTAAATATAGAGCGTGGCCAATAGGACTGACGCGGCAGGAGGAGCGCAAACACACAAACGCCCTCCAATTCACTTGTTCCCGTCATGTGCAATTGTGTTTATCCACACACACACACACACACACACACACACACACACACACACACACACACACACACACACACACACACACACACACACACACACACACACACACACACACACACACACACACACACACACACACATACGCAAACACTCATAACGGCAGCACGAATGCGCAAATGTGATGATACATGCTTAAGTGTCCACAGCATGGAACCCAAACGTCACCGGCTCCCGTCGTCACCCGATATCTGCCCGGCCGCGGCGCAGAGAATCAAATTATCCTCTTCCAATTAATCTGAGAAGTGTCTGTTAAAGAAGCTGTTAAAGTTACAACTTTTCGCTTTGAGTCAGCAGAGCGAGGCGTGTTCTCCCGCCCCGCTGACAGGATCGCCGCTGCAGCACATGTCAGTCATGATGATGTGCTGTCTAATGGGGTCCGGGGTTGTTGTTGGGGCGCAGGCTGCAAATTTGGCGCAACAGCAAATATCTGGCCCTAATTAGGGTAAACAAATACTAATGTGCTTGCAGTGAAGCCAGGAACAAACACAGCAGAGTCGTGTTTCAGCTTTTAATCAATCAGGGGAGACGGGGAAATAGCAGGTGTTTATTGCATATTATTGGGGACCTTTGGGGGCGTGGCTAGGAACTCAAGCTACCACACCAAAAACAATCATCACGCTGCTCCTGAACTGCTGTTTGAGGTTGAAATTTCAACCAACTTTATTTGAGCAGATAATTGGAGGTTTTTCATTTGGGGCTGAACTATCCATTTAACAAGAGTTGCGACACTATGGCGCCAATTTGAGGATTGAAAGCTTCCAATCGATGGCGGCTTTGGACCACAGTGGCCATTAGAGTTCCCTGATTGACATCATCATTGCTTGGCCCACTTTTCATACACTCTTGAGCAATATAAGGCCCCATTTACACAACAACAAAAAACGCAGAAAACTGAAAGGTTTCGTTGTGTTTGTGCTTTGCGTAAATGGTGTCCGGAAACATGAAAATTAATTGTTGTTAATTGTTAAAAAGCGATGACGTGCGGCGGATGCGCAGTGCTCTTCAGATGAAGGTTGCGCGCGCACCTAGCAACAAAAGCAACAACAGCTGGCCGACTACAGAGCAACATGTGTGCTGCTAACCGTGCTAGGTTTGTTATCGCTCCTCCAACAAAATGTGGACTTGCTGCATCAATACTCTGTCCAGCAGAGACGTATTTCTTATATTGGCCAAAGACTGAGTCAAACTATTTCACTATAAATGTAATAACATGATTCAAAACTCCGCCGTTCATTACGAGTGTTGGATGATGAAGGACAGATGATCTCCATCCACCACATCCAGGAACTTCCAGAACTCAAGTGCTGCCAACTTGGGTTAAAAGAAACCTAAAACAGCTTTGTGGTGCAAACAGCTGTTGCGATCGACCGACTTCATTGCTGATGTCGATTCAGATTCATCTAAAGCCAATTAGCCTGCTGCCACTCCAATACGCGTAGTTCAAACTGGATTTAGGGAGCGCCCAAGAAAGTCATTCACTCTCAGCGTCATCTAATCCACCGGTTAGAAAATACACTCCCCAAATAAATACGAGAACCCGACAAGTGAAGCGTGTACTCAATGAAAACTGATATAAAGCCCTGGCATACCTGCGACGCTGCTGGGCCGCACCCAGCAGAGGTGTGTGCGACAAATCAGCCGCACCAGCGACCCGTCCTAACTCGTCTGTCTGCGATTACAGCAGTGGAGCGCGTGGACGCAGACGGACATCCCAACCATCCAACCCAAACGCAGCGCTGTCGCCGACTGCCAGAATGTCACGCGCGCCGAGACCGCTATCATAAATTTAGAGGGAAGTGTGCAATGCGCTAAAAACAGAGTTCAGTGGCCTTTGAAAAGCTCGCGCGGCAAAGCTGTCTTCATCTAGAGGTCAGCGCGTGAATATCGTGTATCACACACTGATATAAATATCAGGAAATGCAATAAAACAAATACTCTTTGCTCCTGCTTCCTCTCAAGGTTCGACCGGCTGGAGGATTAGCAGCCGTTTCTGGTTGGACACGTTTCTAGAATGCTCCTTTCATCGAAGTCACACCATTGGGTTGGTCATGCTAGCTACCAATTAGTGTAAATTAGGCATCAATCCGCCTGACTTGACAGGAGTGTTAGCCTGACATTATAAATATCTTTTCTTTTTAGTTGAAGGAAGAGATTAGTCACTCTAGCTAAGAATTTGTGTAATTTATGTTAATTGACAACATTGCATTTCAGCCACCAGAGCATTAAATATAACATAGAGCAGATCAATCCCCTCTCATAGGTTACGTAGCGTTAGCATTAGCCAGCTCTTAGTTAGACTACCCAATTGGGGTTAGCTGCTTTATTAAAAGTTAATTTTTGCATTTTTCATAATTTGATTATAAATAATTTAATAATTTATTGACTAAAGTCTAAGCCTAGTCTTTTTTACTATCTTGTGGCTGGCGATGGCAAACAATATCTGCAGTGTTTGTGTGAAGGGGCACGTTCCCAAGGCCCAATGTTCCCATATTTCCTTTTTCATACATTTTTATCAGATTTTATCCCCCTTTCTCCCAATTTGGTAGCCAATTACACCCAACCTATTATCCAGTAGCAATGGACTACAGATGGAAAGTAGGTTTTATCTAAATCTGGTGCACCCATCTTTTTTGTTTGTTGCAAACATTTAACGTAAGTCTTTGAAATGTGGGAACACAAAGCCTAATTTTAAGACAAATCTTAGAAATGTGGGATCATTGGGCTGCGGGAACATAGGACTGAAGCACCAACCATTACTATCGGCCACAGGATGGATGGGAGGCTGCTTGTACCTTGGCGTTGGGTCCCTCCTGCTACCTCTTTTGTCCACATCCCGCCCAGAACACGATGAAAAATTCAATTTGCAGCCTCAAGTATCAAAAGATCAAAGTCTGAAATCCTGCGCTCCCTGACGCGTCCACACATCTGAGCGTGGCGTGGCGGCGGCCCCTCACAGAAGCCGAGTGTGAACCTCAGAGACCTGTTTTCGCTCACACAGCCCAGGTTCCTCCCTCTGCTGGGAGCAGGGGAGGATTTGAGGACGAGCGGAAATGAGAATGTAATCTTGACTGACAGGCCTCCCCGGCGGCGCACCGACGTCCGTCAGCAAACCTGCAGCCGTTATCAGCCGGCGCAGGCGTGCGCTCCTCACCGCCAAAGAGGCCGGGAAGGAGCGGCGGCCGGACAGGCGGCGTCAGCGTGAATGAGCGGAGGAAATTAAAATGCAGGATGTCTTTGCAGGTGGCAGACTCCTGTTGACACATGAAAAGCGACACAAGGCGACGGCCATTATTTCCTCGCTGTGTGTGTCAGACAGCTGCTCTGCTGTTGTGCAGGAGCCAGGTGCACCATGGGAGAAACCCGGCGTGGACATGTGTCACTTGTTAAGGGTTAGAATTCAATAGAGATACGATTCAATAGAGAGACCGCATCCACTTCTCTGCCCGAGGAAAACATGAACTACGATGGCAGCTAATGCTCAAATAAAGGTAACCTTACACCCTTAGAAATACTTATAGGGTTAGAAAGGGCTAATAGAAATGTTACCGCCTACAAGATCTAACTGTCTCCACTCAAAAACCCCATTCAAATATTGAGTAAAAAAATTACGTATTTGGAGCACATTTGAGTCGTCTTTTTTGTATGAAATGTGGTAAATAAAAACTACATGTAACACCCCAGTGCACTGTAAAGGAATGGGGTGGTTTTGGGTTTGTTTAGAGTTAAGGTAAAGAGCTGCCCAAAGGTTTAACTATTTTGAGTGAGCTGCTACTACTCTTATTGATTCTTAAAAAAATAATAATGTATATATATATATATATATATGATTAACCTCACCATCAGACATTTCCTCCTTGGATGCAAATGGAGTTTACTAAAAAATGTAGCAGTAATACTAATAGTATTAGTAGTACTCACACAAATATACACCCCTCACTGGTACCAAACATATGTCAAACAATACCATAAGTAGCCAGTACTCATAAGCGGATTTGTTTAATACACATAAACGGAAAACATTCTTCTTATTTTCCCCGCCAAAAAGAAACACGGCGGACTTACAGGTGGGATGACGTCATCCGCTCCTCATCCGGTTCGCTGGAGAAACCCCTCGGCGGGCGACATCCAAAACTCCCGACGTCCACAGCGGCAAAGTCCCGCTTTTTTCAGCCGACGTGTCGACTTTTAACTTTCCTCAACGTTTCACAACCACACACTCGCACTCTTTCTCTCTTCAATAAACTCACATTTCATGATAAAACCGAGTTACGTTGGTGGAAAAACCGACACGTACCGCCGTACGACTGCGCTCTTCTTCCGGCGGGTTTTTTTTTTACTTTCCCCTTCACTTCCGCATTCTCCCCCAATCAAAACAGGTGACTCAAACTAACCGCGTACCTGACCAATAAAACAACACGACAAAACACATGAACGATGTGAGGTAAATCTCGCGATATTACCGATTTCTCCTGTGAATGAATTTAGAATTAATCTATATTTTTTAACTGAATTTATCTTCAAATAAACTTAAACGGCGATTTTTTTGATTAAATTTTTTACCAAACAATATTTATTACTATTTTGATGTCACTATTGTCTGTCAGAGTTTTTTTTTCTTTTCTTTATAACACATTTTCTCACAGGGCCTACATACAAATAGGATATAAGGAGATTTTAATGTTTTATTTAAAATATTGATATTCATGCAACATTGTGTGTACACCACAGTATTTGTAAATACGTATTTTTTGTCATATTTTAAAAGAAAAACATTTTTAAAAGTATCTTGTTTGATTCTTGTTATTGATTTCTGCAATTCCTGTTTCTATTCTATTTATAACGGTTGAGTTGGTTGCAGACTGTATGTTTTTAACGGGATGAAGTGACCCTTAACCTTTAACCCTCCTGTCTTGGATCGATGAGCCTTTTTCCTCTCTATGCAAACAGCTGAGCAGACCAAACATCAAAACACCGTGCACGGTTTGGAGGCCGCGTGCAGACTTTTCCACCCATTTTCTTTCGCAGGAGAGAAAGTTCGGACGTGCTCAGCCGAGCGTAACACACAAACGCCACACAGGTCAAAGAAAAACCAAACACGAGGACTCAGCGAGGCCAGCGCATGACATCAAATCACACTCTGCACTTCACACCAACCATCTTGTCCCGCGAGCTCTGCCGGCACAACTATTGTCAGCGGGATTAAATACCGCTACATTTCCCCCGGGACGTCAGTCCCTGCCTGACTTTTCCTCCAGAGAAGACGTCTGGGTTTTATTAAAGGGACGGCGTTGTCTTAATTACTGCCTGTCAGGCTCCGCACAGCTGCCTTTTTCCTTGTCATCCATCCATCTACGGAGCTCCGCCCTCCCGACGAACAACCTGCTCAGCTGTGTGAGTCGCGTTTGCTGCGTCGGGAGCGAAGGTGAACACTGATGAATCACTCATGGAGGATGTTATTGCAGGGGAGGAGTGTTTTGGCGCCGACGCTCCACTGGTTTGACAGGAGGGACCAACTAATAACAGGGTGACTGACATGTGACCAGGAGAGGATGACCGACCAATTAAGATACAGGTGAATTCTTGCCTGTAATCCTTTTCGCCAATTTAGAATTTCCAGTATGTCATTGAATTTCTGATCAATGTGACGAATGTGATGAGCCAATTAACCAATAACGGCAGCTGTTGACCTCCAAGCTGGATAAACTATCACCAATCTAATCTAATCATCAAGAGAGTGTTTCTAATAGGGGTGTCTCTACACAACTTTTTCACTTCCAATATGATACCAATATTGCAGCCTTGAGTATTGGCCAAAACCGATATCGATCCAATACGATATCAGCATGTATCACACATACTTTTATGACTTATTTTGTAGCATGGAATGGCAGAAAAGGATTGATCAAGTGATATTACTCAAACAGAGAACAATAGTCAGCAACAGGTAGCTATGAGAAAAACTGACCCATTTATTATTAACCAATGGCTTACATATATTTTAACTTTAAACATAAGAATATTCTACATAGAAGAGCTGGAGTGGAGTCTGGAATGGACTGCTTGTATCGGAGTACTTATATCAGAGATTTTAGATGCAGGCCGATATCAATATTGGATCGGGATACCCTTTCTAATGATCCAAATTGGCAAAACATGTCAATAATCCACACGACACAGCCAATTTTCATATAGAACTTTATTGAATATATCTATATATTTATATATATGTATATATACCTCATATTTTTGTCTTTCCCAGTGAGGATCAGGATATTGTATTGCTTCCCTTTATCATTATTGTCTGTCTGCTGAGTGGAAATATGTCCCTTTTCCATCCAAAGGGTTTGTACTGGACTGGAGGTTTGACTGGTGCCAGCAGCCAAAGTGTTGGGAAAAGGAGCTCCTTCCTTCACGCGCTCACGTAGAAGACTAGAAAATACAAGTTACTGCAAGAGATATTTGTGGCTTTTCTCTCCTGGAGTATTTACAGCTTCGCCAGTGGTTTTCCCAGCACAGAGGCTGCTGAGCATCACGTCCCGGGCGAGCATGAAGTCTTCACAGCCCAAAGATACAGTTGGATAGAACTCTGAAACGATATAACATTAAGAATATCTATACATACCACCACGAAAATAAATAGATAAATATAAAGTCTATCGTCTACACTTATACACTAGTCAGAACATTAAAAAACACTGATTATTAGGCTACGTTGGTAATGTTTTACGGGAAATAAAGTCTTAGTCTGTGGGAAAAGTAGAACGAAATAATGAAAAAAGTACAGAAGATAAAAAAATTTGGGTAGAAGAATAAAAAATTGACTGATTATTGAGGGAAAAAATGTGAAAATTTGCAACAAAAAAAAGACTACAGGCACGAAACTTTGATTGACACTTTAGAAAAAACAATAGTTGCCCGTTAGCATCTGTTATGAAGCAAATAGAAACTCCTTCAGCAACGCTCCACAAAGTGCTGGGCCGTAAACCAACACATTAAGAGTAAAAAAAAGAAAAGAAAACAATGATGTCTGGGGATGAACTTACACTTTGATCACCCTCTCACATTTGTGCACATGCTTTCCACACGACACCACTGACTTTATAAACCAAAGAGGGGAAATCAAGAAAGCCCTAGGAGGGAATTGTAAAAAATTGCAAAAAGAAAAGATCTCAAAATGTATAAATACCCTGCAATAACCATTACGATCATAGAAACACCAGCAACATATTAATACTCAAGGAGTTACAATCGCTTGTAACCTGGAGATGATAATCAATCACTCTGAATGAAAAGACAACCCAAAGATTACCATTTACAGACATTATGTGCTTTTGTTTAAGTGGATGGATCGAGAATATATGCAATAATACATTTATTATTCTAGTTTGAGAAACAGTATATAGTTATAGCTAAAAAGGAGGGAAGGGGAACAGAAGTGTTTTTTCTCCCATCCCCTCCCCCTCCAGCTCTTCGTCAAACAGGGTCGGACTGATTTCACCATTAAACACAGCTGATTCGCTAAATTACTCCAATGATCCGATTGAGAATATGAAGAGTTTCCTAATAATCAGCTATGGAAAACTATTCCGCTTGAAATACTTCTGGCGTTGCAAAAAGACGCTGAAAATCTGATTGGTTTGTTAGAAATATAATCAGGCTAATGCTTTAATAGTTCATAATGTGCTTTTTTAGGACTAAGTGAGCTTAGCGTGATAATACAATGGCTGATACTTCTTATTGGAATATGTTAGTATTTTTTGTCTTTCAGCTCTTGATTTAGCTAAACCTCCACCCCCTGAGTTTAAACTGAATCGACCCCCACCCTGTTGCCTGTGGTTGCAGCCCTTTGTGGGGACTCCCAGCAGAAGCCGCCTCGTGGCCGTCGGTATCAAAATAGTCATAAGCAGTCAAACAAAACACTGAAATCGTTTTTTAAAAAGGGCTCAGGGTGCAAAAATGCCCATTTATACAAGCACTTTCACCCTTTGTGAGGCTAAACTCGAGCTTTTCACAGGGTTGTCCGGAGCTTTTCAGTGGCGGCCCAACGCACCAAGGACGAGCGTGAGAGGACTGAGACTTACACTGACCAAAATGAGCGTAACAGAATTGGAAAGGTGGTTGACAGCACTACAAAGCTCCAGTATTGGTGTGAAGTGGACATGATTTGTTTGTTCTGGTGACGAAATTTGACATTTAATCGATTCTCATTGAAATTTACATGATGCGTCTTTCGCAACATTTCCATTTGTCATATATTTTCTCAAACACCGAGGCTAATCTTGCCAGGGAAGATCATTTTGGGTTTTTTTAGCTCACAGGCTAACAGTACCCATCTCATTCCCATCATTGTCTCACCAAAGATGAATCTACTAAATACTGGATCACCTCTGGACCAAAGGGAAAACCGCACAATTCCATAATGCTGATCATATTCTGCAGTTGGACCAGCTCATTAATTGATAGCCAGAGTCCACGTGGCCATGACGCAGTATTATTTTTAAAAAGCATCAGAGAAAGTGGCTTGCTCAGAAGGACATTTGTTGCAACATTTAGCCAAAGTGGGACAACAGGCAGCGGCGCCACGGAGGCATTCAAGGAGAAGCACCCAGTCTATGGCCGGCTGGTCGGTCTGAGACTGTGGAGAAAATGCCCGTCTGTCATTGTGGCTACCTCTGACACACTGTGTACGATCAATCGAGTCGCAGTCGCCTCTAGTGTGTGTGGTCAGATATGGCTGAGGTCACGCTTAGCTAGAAGAGGCTAAATGGTGCGTTGACATGAACGCATGTACCTGCTAAATACAGGGATATGTCTACATCTGGCTTCGTAAGTCGAATTAGGTTCTATTCTACTGGCTCGCCAATGAGCTTCCAAAGGCTTTGCCAAGGCTTTGTTTGATCAGGTCGCCCCAGTATACATGGGCTCTGAAACCTCCATGGCACCGCTGGCCAACACCCAGATTGCACTCCTGGTTTGGGTTCTTGTTAAGGCAGCATCTGTGGACTCGCACGTGTTGTTTGACTGTTTATGACCGACTTATGGCAGCTGGATACCTCAGACCCGAGGACAAGAGCAGCACTGTTGTGTCACCCACACATTTTCAGCCCTCTCGCTCCTGCCTTTCTTTTCAAATTTCACCCGCTCTCCTCCCTCGCCGGGTTAAAACCCCTCAGCCCCGAGGCGAGGGTTTTAAACCGGCGTTGTTTTCCGGTTCAACGTATCGGAGTTGCTATCCCTGTCCCTTTTAGCCGTCAGCCGGTCCAGGGTCCCCACGTTGCCCCTGTCCCTCTCCATGGTGGCCGTAGATATCGGAGCCTGCTGAGCCGGTGCGGCGGCTGATGTCGTGGTGTTCAGCGGTGCCGCGTTCTGGGCTACCGCCGCCGCTGCCGCCAAGTTGGACTTGGAGTGCGACGGGAGCGTGCCGCTGCTTATCACTGCCGCTCCTCCACCACCGCTGCCGCCACTGCCGCTGGAATCCTTTGGGAAGTAGTTGTGGAGCTGGTACAGCGTGGCGCGGTCCACGGTGCCGTAGAGAGGAGGGGCGCCGCCTCCCAGGCTGCCCAGCTTGGAGTCCCTCCCCAGAGTGTACATGGAGATGTCGCCGCCACCTCCGCTCCCACTGCTGCTGGTGTGGTGCGGGTTGGGCAGAGTGGCCACGGAGAACGGCGGGGCGGACGGCGGCAGGCTGAAGGTCTTGGAGGCGCCAATGGGCGAGGTCTCTTGGGAGCGCGGCGGGTCGGTGGAGCGCGAGCTGGAGCGCGAGCGCCGGCGGAAGCGGTAGCTGGGCAGCCGTAGCATGTGCGTGGTGCTCTTGAAGAGGTCGGTGCGCGAGCGGCAACGCAGCTCCTTGTTCTTCTCGATGTAGATGTTGACGGCCAGGACGCCCACCATCTCAGCCAGGATGAAGGACAGGCCGCCGAAGTAGAAGGACCAGCCGTACGAGTAGTGCCACTTCTTGTCCTCGTCCTTCTTGGGGGAGATGTCGCTCAGCGCCGCCGAGATGTACACGATCACACCGATGATGTTGCTCAGGCCTGAGAAAGCAGACGTGAAAAACTCTGAAACAACTGAGCCGTGCAGGCAAGACAATCTCCACGCTAGACGCAGAAGTACCCACCTGCAGCCACAAAGAGAATCCCTCCTCCGAGTATAATGTTCCTCTTGCTCTTATAAAAGCTGCTGGATGCGACGCACACCCCGCCCAGCAGGAGCAGTATTGCACTGAGGATGGGAAAGATGCTGGACGCTCGCACCACGCCTGCAGGCGACACGACAGCAAAAACATCTTGAATTCTGCCGGCTTGAGCTTCATGCATGCGATAAATAGGGCACATTCTGTACTTTTCCTATGCAGAGCAATTTGCGAGGGTGTTCTTTTTGTATTTATTTTTAGGTGCAAACGCTATTTGAAGGTGGAAAGTTAACAGCCTTGTGACACTCGTTGGAGAGGAAGTGTTACAAAGACTCGCTATAGCTGACACTACAACTTGGCTAAGAGACAACGGATACAGGCTTCTTCGCAGTTTACTCCGTGCTCTTTAAGATGTAGAATTATTCATTTAAACGAATGCTCTGTGTTCAGTTCTAATAATGGAGACGGAAAGGAGACTTTGGGAGATTTTAAGTCAAGTGTCTCCAGTCTCACCAGCCCAATTGGCCTTGGCAGTTTGTCAACACAACTCTTTGTTCTGATGGCGGCCAATGAGTTTTCACAGCTAGCAGAGTTGTTTAGCCAAAACGTTGCTCAGTGTGGGTTGTGCTTATATAATCATGTCTGTTTTGTAGACCAACCGAAGTCGTGCTAGCTAAAGGTGCTAACAGACTCGTACGTTCTGCCCGGGTATGTTCGGGCCGTAAAGTTAGCTGGCAAATAGTGATGCTAGCTAGGTTGCCCCGGTGTCTACATCTTAGGCTGGGTTATGTTTTGACCAAATTCCCTCACATTGTTGGGGGTTTTGACTATTACACTAGCTAGCAGTTGCTGTTAGCTTAGCAGAAAGTTAAAGGACACCAGTTTTATAAACCTAAGCCGCTTATCATGTATTGTGCTTGGGCGTGTTCCAAAGAAGAAACGCAAACACTCTTTATGTAAATTGTACAACTGCACAAAATCCACCTAAAACCAAACAGTTGCAGCCGACGCAGGACGATCTGTTCCGTGCGCGTCCTCACAATGTTCATTATCATCACATTTCAAGCCCATATTCATTCCCACACTCCTTAAAAAACTGTCAAAAGAACATAACACACAGCAGAGAGACGATGGGGGGGGAAAGAGAAGCTGAGCAGCTAATGTGAAAAAGCAGAGCCTTCAGATTCTGAAGGTGACATTTTCATGCTGTGTTAGCGTTTGTTTGCCTCTGAATGGAAAGAAAAGATAATGCAGGCGTTTATTAACCGGCGGAAGCTGCTGTCAGACATGTCAGGCAACGATTCTCTCGCTTTGCGCTGGCGTCTTCGGCACAGTTTATTGACAATCTGATAAGAGGGAACGCTGAGCTGACTCCATAATTTCCCGAATTTGGTTATTTCCAAACTTTAGCGAGCGTACGGGGAGACGTGCTGGTTTTATAACAGAGTAAGAAAACAGCGAGGCCTTGTTTGTGATTACTGGAGCTGCGGATAATCATCAAATAATCAAGAAGCTCCTCCACGGATGATTGCATTGGTTATTTTTTCCTCATTTAAAGCTTATTAGATGT